>MU006254.1:99063-145749 GCA_010093685.1 Ophiobolus disseminans
AGCCTGGCCGAGTCGTGCGAGAAGGCCACTGACCTGACCCAATCGCTATGGCCCTCGAGCGTCTGCAGGCACGCGCTCCAGCCATCGCTCAGCGTTGGCCTAACGCTAATTCCTTCTGGCTCTTCGTGCTGAAACAGCTGTCGGATCAGACTATCTGTCGGACTGAACAGGAGCGCAGATGCATATGTCTGAAGAGGGTAACCCTCGATAGCCCCCTTGTGGTACATAATAAATCGCCGTGCGTCTTGAACAAGCTGACTAAGTCCATCTCGGTCACCCATCTCGTACTAGCGTTAGCATCTTGATTACACTACACTGACACGCAGATTCTGGGCGACGTACCTGCACTAACAACCACAGTTTTGTTATTGAAACGACACCTTTCCCCACACTCTTGCAAAGACTAAGCCCTTCTAGCCAGTAGAGATACTTCTTTCTTAGAAACACATCAAGTTCTTCGGCGACTTGCAGGTCACTACCGCTATTCTCCGAAAACTTGAGGTTTGAGTCGCACAGATGATCGATCCAGTAGACGCACGGATAACGTGACACTGCTAACGGGTCTGCCTCGGGTAGTTTGACGTTATCAATAGGATATCCCGGCGCTTCCAAGCTGTACATGTCCCTGCGCAATGTCCTGGATAGAATCGTCATCGACCTTAAGGAGATCGCCCGGTGAACGTCTTCGATCCCGTCTGGAAAGACTTCATTATATGCCTTTGCAAAGAGGAAGTCCTTTGCGGACTGATGCACAAAGTAGACTGTGTCTTCACGGACAGTAAGGAACGATCCACAGAGGTCAATGATCTCCCGCACATCGTTGCCAACATCTTCAAGCTGCTTGACCAGTGCAATTAGTTCGGGAATGGCCACAGGTCGATACAAGACTGCCGTCGAAGCCAGTACGTAGCGACAGGTCTCGGCGTCGTCTGACTCACTCATCTGCTGCATCATCCGTTTGTACAAGTCGTCTAGCCCAGGCGGGAACACGGCTAGCTTCTTTAGCACATGCCGATTCGCCGTCCCTTCAAGTTCTTGGCACACCAACGCAACCCAGAGGAAGGTGTCGTTTGCGTTTGACGTTAAGTGATCGAGCACAGCGAGTCGAATCTCTGCTTCGTACTGCTTTTCTTGCGCTAGCTTGTCTACTTTTTGCTGGATAAAGACTGCAACTGCTGCTGTAACTGACTTAGCATTCAGCTCGAGGCTTAGTCTTACTTTATGCCCTGCCCGCTCTAGCTGCGCTTCGATATCTGGCCAGTTGCGACTAGAAACAATCCATTTGACGCGAGGAGACACCGACGCCTGTTTTGCGACAAAATCAAGCAGCCTTGGTAGATCAGTGACGCACTCATCTAGCGCGTCGATGACTAGGTATGTCCTTCGCAGGCTTGGGTCACGCAGCACGTCTACAAAGATCTCTGTCAAGGCTACCCAGGCATTCGGTTCTTCAAACAAGCTTTTGCCTGCGTGGTCGTGCTTTTTGCGAATGTGCGATACAAGTGACGGTTGCTGAACTACGAGCATGTATAGCAGCCCTCGTAGCACAGCCGTGGCGCTTTTGATGCGCGAATCGGTCGCTTGGCAGAAGAAGTAAGACAGTAGAGTAGTGCTAGGTGTCGGATGTAGGAGACAGGGCAAAAGTGAGAAGAAGGTTGTTGTATTGAGAGAGCTACATAGAGCGATTATATACACAACATGATGAGTAAGCCAGTGACTAAGAGTCACGTGGAGATGCAGTCCACAGTGTACCATGTGAACTAAGGTGCCAGGCTGACACTAGGCATGGACCTATGCAGTTCATCGATGATGCCGCAGAGAAGCATTGTTTTTCCCTTGCCAGGATTGCCTTTTACCCATAGCAGTGGGCTGTGCGGATCCTGTTGCCATTGCTGGAAGGTGATGTTGTTGAGAACCCAGCGGTACGAGTCCGCTAACAGTCCGCCCTTCGTATCCTCGATGCGCCTCTTATCGTCGCGCGGATCCGTGTGCCGTACGTCTTGAACGCACCTCTCTCGTGTATGGATCTCGTCCATCAAACGTCTGAACGCGCTCGCTGCCCCTTCGCTATAAGCCGGTGCTATCTCAACATCGAAGATGCCTGACATGGAGTACCACGCATCTTCCTCACGTTTGGTCTCCCTGTCGCCCTTCCACCGTAGTCTCTCAGCGGCACTAAACTGGGAGAGAGGAACTCCGTCAAGCGCTTTGTGTGAGATACCAGTGATTTCGCGGATGAATGGCTTTAGCGACAGCTTGTCACCAAGCTTCTCCCATTCTTCGGAGAAGAACTCGACTATGCGCGGGGCAAGAAACTCTTGGAGGGTCCAACCACGTTTGAACCATCAACTTGACCTAAAGGCAGGCTCCCAAGTGTACTCGCTTCGGGTTCTGCTAGATGTACCCTCCCTTACTGATACGTCTGGTAGGTATACATAGCATTTGGTCGCATTTCGGTACCATTCAAACATGGACTGGATAGCCAAAGAGAGCTCAGCCTTGTCTGACTTGTTGATGCAGCATGTGTCAACCCAGAAGTACTGCAGACTATCCTCCTGTGCTTGTTGGCCACAGAAGCGTATCTTCCTGCAGCCAAGTTTGTTCTTGCCATCGCCTTCTTCAAGGTCCGCGAAGGTCACCTCCTCTGAATCAGCTCCCCACGTGTGCGAGAGTATGGCATAGGGAGGTATCGCGTTATCGTCGAAGCTAGTGATTGTGAGCTCTCCATCTTCTTCGTACTTTAGGAGACGCATCGACTCGTGGGGACATGTAGTGGGCGCATGCAGTAGGAACGAGGGGCTCGACGTGGCAGCCTAGAAGGACGAGAGTGTAGTTACTGGCTCTGCCATGCACTGTAAAGGTCAGCCTGAGGGGAGGAGAACGAATGGCTGCACTGCTCTAGGTATCTTGATAGTGATATGCGTTCTAAAAGTCGCGAGCTGAGACGAACGTGCTGTGTTGTATGCTTGGGCTGGCGATGGCATCGCGCCAGGCTTCAGGCGGGAGACGTGGCTCCCATGCACATGCAGAACGCCAGCCGCAAGGCTATAAGGTACGGCGGCAGCATAGAAGGCGGCATAGACAAACCTCGTTGGCACTACTAACCTAACAGAGCGGCGTAAGCCGACCTGTCCCACATAGCCTGGAGCGTGTGCTCGAACGCAGTGCTCGCGCGTGCTGTCGCCATGCGCCACAGCTATTTTTAGCAATTTCTGCTGTCGGCATAGCGTAGAATATGTTACAGATGCATACACGCGCATCTGAGCACGCTACTGCAGGCTACTGCGTGCCAAGAGCAGCTAGAGCTCCACGCCCTGTCAGACGAGATTTGGCGATCTTGCTGTTCGCGCGGAGAAACTGCCGGAATGCACATTCCTTACCTTAACTCAACCTTCAGAGCCTGCGATCTTGATATTTAACATCTGCGCTTCCTTCCTGGTCCTCCGAGTACTCAACAAAGACTTGCCGTCGCGAATAAACAAGGGGGTACTAGCAGAGGGTTGGTAGACGCCATCAACAGAACGATCCACGCGGTTGACAAAAAAACGCCGACTCACCGATGCCTCGGCGCATCACAACACCACCCAGTTTGTATACAAACGCAATGCAACACCACATAATGAGCTAGATAACAGGCCGTACAGCGTCAAATTTGATGAGGCTCTCGCTTAGCTCTATACAGGAGTTTTTTGGTGTTAAGAAACTCAGTTGAAGCCACCCGACCCGCCTAAATCAATGCCCCGTTATCCTTCCCTCCATGTCAATACAGTCCTGTAGTCGCTGGGGCATACTATCAATACGCTCGTTGATGAAGGAGTAGGTGACGTGGCCCCAGCCCTCGTTGGCGAGCTCCCTCACTTCAAACTCATCCCAATGTGGGTGCTTTTTAAGGTGTTGTTTCATCGGTTGCCAGCAGTTTTCGATTGGGGATAAGTCAGGGGAGTTAGAGCAGTTGAAGTAGTGATTTAGGCCGTTGTTTCTCTTCCAGGTGGCTACAATATTGGTTGATCTGCCTCCTCCATGGCCACTATCGTTGTCTTCCTCTAGTATGAAATCAGATGTATTGGGATCCCGCAGCCAGGTGCCTACAACTAGCTCTAGTATTTGATCTCTGTATACTGCGAGGGAGAGCTTGCCATTGCGGTTACCAGGAGTATTGTAGAAGGTGAGATTACTCTTGAAGTTATACCCAACTGCCGCCCAAATGTGAAATGTTTCCCGCTCACGCTCGTTGTCGCGGTTGAGTTGCTCCTGTATACAATCACTACAGTATCGCTCACCAGGCCGACGGATTATCCGGAGCTTCCCCTGAGGACCTACGCTGCAGTGTACCTCGTTAGAGAACCTTACATCATGCCAATCGTTGGGCTCAGGTTTGAGTGCGAGGTGAGTTTCAGAAAACTGAACTCGTTGCTTCGCGCAACGCTGAGAAACCCAGCCTTTAGTGCATGCTATGCACTTGTGATAGTCCAGAGAGCCGAGGGCTCGTTGTAGAGTGCGGCCGGAGACGCCAAAGTCTAGCTCCCTGCTTAGTTGCGCCCAAGTTAGGACGCGGGCGTCCTATCCAGCATCCTGAAGGAAGCGATCGGCCTGGTGTAACTGAGCTGGTGATAGTAGGTGCTTCCGCCCACGCTGCTCCTTGACGGCAGGGTTGTTATGGTGAGTACGATCAAAGGCAAAGCTTGGCATATCGTCCTCAACGACTCCCTCCATGCCCTCCTTAAGTATAGCCCAGCCTTGTTGCTTAGAAACGCCATAGAACCTGAACAAGTCGGCATGTATAAAAGGTATACCCATTGCGTCGTTGAAGTCAGCAGCACCCCGGATGCGGGCTTTTTTTGGTGTAGTAATGTTGAGGATACCACTTTTAGACATGGCAAAGAGGATGCGCGTAAAAAAATTGCGATTTGGTTATGTGGTTGTAGAGCTATACGCAGTTGAAGTTGATGGGTTGACTAAGTTGGTGTGTTGTTTTGGTTAGTTTGGGTGGGGCGCGTCGGTGAGTCGGCGTTTTTTTGTCAACCGCGTGGGCCTGAAGCTTGGGGCTTAGTGGCGAGTTACCTACGAATAGTGGGCGCGGGGTGCTGCTTGGCGTTAAGCGAGGTCCTTCGATTCCGAAAAAGTGCAACTTTGCGCAGATGAAAACTTTACGCAGCCTTGGTACATACTTTATCTGCGCTTCTGAAAGTAATTTTTAGCTGTTTCTTTGCAGTTAACTACAGTCGCGCATGCTTCTCATCGCGCCTGCAACACAGAGTGCCTCATCCTACAGCAGCGCGCTTTTCACTCATGGCTGATTGTGGTTGTCTACACGCACCAAGAAGTAGCATCAACAGCTAACAGGACATAACTGCCTCAAGTTACCTCTTAGCAAATTGTGGTGAGTGCCGCCATCCGATTCCGTTCCTAGATACATATGCGAGTTCTAATCTGGCACTTCTAGCAAGCGGCCTTGAAACAGTGCGGAAGCATGACAACCTCTCAAGCTCAAGCGTAGTACTCGAGATAGGATGATGATATAACAAGCTGTAAGTTGACCGAATTCTGCAAGATACATGAGCTTTCGACGCACCTTCTGCCAGCCAAAGCGAAGCAGTCGCGTGATGCTCACATCAAACATTGTCGTATCACATGGGAAGCAGAACATGTTCCTAAAGACGTCTGGAAATATTACGCTTCATAGATTAAGGTTACTATCTCGAGAATATCTATAGCTCGATTTGTATATTCATTGCTCTCTAAAGACTAAGGGTCCGTGGAGCATAACCATGCTATTTCTTGATATGTCCAATATAGCCTGGCTAACCTCATCCACACCCTCAACGGTGTCATGATGCGAGAATGGCACAAGAGCTCTGTCTCTAACAGCGATATTCATCTCGCGCATCACACGATACACCGGCGATGTTACGATCTCTCTGATATCATTGAAGATAATCAGAAGTTTTGAATGGAGGTTTCTAGCTATTGCGTTGTCGTAGCTGCAATAGGAAAGAGCACTCAAATGTAAAGCTGCGTGCGATAGATCTTGACTAGTTTCTTCCCCGAATAGCTGAAGTAATTTCTGTGAAGCACTGAAAACGAGTATCGCACAGCTAGTGAAACTGGTATAACTACAACCAACATCTTGCGTTAGCTTATGATCGGATTACAGTTAAAGCAGACGTACATAAATATCCAACAGTGCGATCTTATCAAATCATTTGTTTGTAGTAGGGCTGTTACTCGAGCGGACTGTCGTGCTCCCGAGATGCATTGCTCTTCGAGGTGATGTAGAGCGTCTAAATCTTCTGGGTTCGGTGTTGCATCGCCTAAGCGGACCTTCGCAAGATCAGATCGATAAGACAGGCTCAATAAAGCTCGATGAACAAACCTAAAAATAGTATATGCAGTTGCAACAGAGACCGCTTTGAGTGCAAGTCCAGATTATAAGGTTTTGCAATACTGAGCCGACTCAGTTGCATCGGCGGTGGAAGGGTACGATGCCATTTACCAAGAGATTTGAGATGTACTGAAGCCTGCGTAGCTTTTGATTGGGTTGCCTTCAAGTCGATCGCTGTATATGCAGCTAGCCGGCCAAGTTCAAAAACGCGTTCTTGATACGATTCATGCTTATGTGCAATATCCGAGTGTAAGCATTCATACAACTGTACGGCGTTAGTATAATGGCTCGGATAAATCAAATAGAGATAGTACATGCTCAAGCAGCTCGTGGGATAAGAAGTATAAAGAGTCGTACGCTCAGATCTTGCTCAGTAACCCGAGATTGGCAATTGGTATTATAGGCAAACCAGCTAAACATGTGTAAGTATCTGGCGAACAGCTAAGTCAGTATGTAGAGCGTACAATGCTCGAGCGAGGAGCCATTCATTACATGACCGCACAACAGCTGTAATGTCTATCTCTGGGTCATGGGACGCACCCTGTCATGGGACGGATTGCAGGTACTTTGAAATTGAGCGACTCTAACCCTCCAAATACCTCAGATTAATCGACAGCCTTCTGTTCATGGCTTCTTCCCCTACTATAGACTGCATGCATCCTTAGAGATACAAAAATTACAACGTCGTTGACGCCTCCGTGTCTGATGCAGTAGAGCCTTTTGTTATACCGGGATTAAGGCCTACGCTGTGCACCGCTTTACTAGCCTCTAAAATTTCTCGAATTCACGGACTAGCTTTATTTAGGCTCCTGAATATTACTGTAGGAGTGTGAAGTCACCATCAGCCTTATGATGCTGACTTAGCAACATAGCATGGTGGTATCGCTACCAATTATCTTCTATGCTCTTGTCGAAAATTGTGTTGTAATTTTCCTGCATTGCCTCCCTTTCGCTGCCACTGTACTCTGCTAGGTAGTCGAGATCTGGAACCTCCCAGTATCGTTGCTCACGTCTCTCTTTTTGATCTACTATCGATCAGGAGCCAGCTTTTGTAGATGGAAAAGAGAAACTCACCCGTCTTGACTTCTCCGGGGCTCCTTTTCTCGACGATTGCATCGACCGGAATGCGGTGAAGGCATAGAAAGGCTCCACGAATATGCTGACCGGCGCCGGCGGGCAGGTCTAGCTCAAGCTCTTCCAACAATCGCTGAGCTTGAAGAAGCGGTTTGTGTCCCTCAATTTGGTTGTATCGATAACATGCAGAGACCAGTCATCGCTAAGGCCTTTGTGTCTGTGCCAAGGCTCTTTGCAACCCCAACTCTCAGCATGCGCGTGGTCGGAGAAGAGAGAGACGAACGGCAAACTGGCTCGGCAACTCCATGTAAATTGATTCACGATAGCCTGCTTAAATTCGACCAGCTCGCTGGTGTCGTAGACCTTGGTCGTATCCGAAGCGCTGAACCCCTTGGTGGTAGAGAAAGCTGTTCGGCTGCCTGGATAGTTCACGCGATAAAGCTCATCGGGAATATCATTCTTGGAACAAACATATGCGTCCATGGTAAGATTCTCTATTGAGAGTGAATGTCAGAACTTATGATTTCGCGATCATGCTTCGGGGTTTATTAAGAGCTCTTGGAATGAAGGCTTGCAGGTCAGGGCTCGTGTCGCTTGCTTATTGGACGGCAACGAAGCGTTGCTGTTACACGACATAAGTGACGTGTGGGAGCAGTCAACCAACTACAGTCTTAGGTTAAGTGTCGTGAGGGGTATATCAGACGCTCCTCCCTTTCCCAGCTAGAGACCAGTCTCAATCCCAAGACAGCCATGGCCGCCGAAAACTTCATCCACGATCTTTCAGGGTAAGTCCGTCCCTTCGAGGCTTCTCAAGGCAAGGAGCGGGCGATTACAACTGCACTCTTATCGTCAACATGCCTGCTCCTTCATTGAAGTCTCTGGCAATAAGTACTACTGCTGCTAATACGTCGGAGATATCTATTCGCTGGTAATTTATCGGATCTCACCTTGAACTTTGGCGAGAAGAGCTGGCAGATCCATAGAGCTCTCGCGTGCTGTCATTCTATATGGTTTCAGAAGGCTGTCAATATCGGCTTCGAGGCAAGTGGTTTCAGTCAGTAAGACCTGGCGTTAGCTGACGTTGTATTGTAGGAGTCGAAGAGCGGAGTGATCACGTTGAACGATGATCCAGAATTCGCTGATGCCATCGACTGCATGGTGTCATATTTCTACAAGGCCGGCTACAACGTGTCTCAATACGACACATCCGAATCCCTCCTTCATGCACAAGTCGCTACTATCGCTGACAAGTACGACTGCGCATCGCTCTACAAACTTGCAAGAACTTCATTCGCGGATACTGTAAATGCTGTTGAGAGCAATGACTGGTTCGCCGTTGCTGCCTTAATCTACGACCACACGACAACAGAGTTGCCAGCTCATGAGGAGTTGCGAGGTCTGGTCGTTGCTGCTGTTGCAAATCGCCCTGTTGTGTTAAAGGTGATCCTTCAACTGGAAAGCACAGTAGGACTCCTCCGTTCAAACGCGGATTTGGCGACAGATCTTCTACTCAGTGGGCCGTATATGTCTAAGATAGGAGACGTTGCGAAGTACATTTTCACATGTGGCAAATGTCAATATGCTCATGTGGGAACTCGCGATTGCGCGTACGTGGCGTCTCGAAATAGCTTCCTTCATGAGAGGAGTTGCCCACAGTGCTGTAGTCAGACTGGAGTAACGTCCAAACGACACTCGTACAAAGTTGGGCTGGTTGGGTCGTTTTCCTGTCCTTCTTGTGATGGGCTTCATACGACGGAGCCTGTGCCTGAGCCTCTACCATTGACGGAGGATGCTGGCGATTGAAGTAGATAAACAGGCAACGCGTGTTTTCTAATGTTATCCACATTGGCGCATCAATGTGATTGCCCAACCCGCCCGTGAAACCTCCGTTTACGTGGCTACCGACTCAAGAGAGTATTTGCGATGGACGCTTAGGAAGCTAACCCACAGCAGCGCGCGCGCGTGCGCAAAGAGGATCACAGCGATTCGAGCATAGCGTAGTTGTGCGCATAGTAGGAACAGCTCCGCATTCGTTACGGTAATCGTTGTCGCCGTGCTGCTTTATGGCATTGCGAGCTGGAGTTGGGCAGCCTCGAACACGAAAACAGCAGCCAAAGATGAGGCGATACAGCCACAGACAATAGCTATTACTGCGTTATTTTTTAGTGTTGAGCTGAAAAGGCCTTGCTTGACATATATAGCTATCTATATTTTGCTGGAAGCTTGATATCTCGGCCGTATCGTGACTGAGAGGGTGGTAGGCTTAGTGCAACACCTAAAGCCTTCCCACTAGCCTGAGGCTCTACAGCCACCTTTTTTTTTAAGGTTGCCTTTGTAGGAGCCTTAAGCCTCATTCTATTGCCCTTTTGGGTCGCTTTAAGAGCCTGTTGAAGTCGTTGTTGAGTCCTACGAGCAGCTGCCCTAGAGGCGTGTTCAGCAGCCTTCTCCTCCTTCTCCTTCTCCCTCAATATCCTAGCCTCAGCCCTTGCCTCGCGCCTGACCTGAGTATCATGGGCCTTAGCCTGCTTCCTCTCCTTACGAGCCTTTGCTGTCTCTACTTTTTGAAGTCGTTGTTGCTCCTCCTCAGCATCCTGCTGCTGCAGGCGATCACGTGCTTCCTTCACCTTCCTTGGGGACCAGAAAACAGCTCCACCGTGGTACTCCTCAGGCGCCTCTAAAGGGAGGGCCTTGCCTCGCTTCTCATTAATTAAGACCTCCTTAAGGCCTTTGGCCTCCTGCGCTAGGAGGCTCTTTTGGACTGAGATTGAGTGGAAGGCTTGGCTGAGCTTTTGAGCTCTTTTATCACCCTGATCCTTAACTACCTGCCGTAACAGGCCCTCAGCCTTTCTCCAATTAGAGGCGCTTAAGGCTAAGGAGTCGCTGTCATTTAAGGTGTCAGACCTAGCAGCTCAACCTCCTCGGTACATCGTGATCCCCTATCGGTCCGATACATGAGCTTCATGAGCACGGTACATTCTAGTACCTTCTATAGCTTCCACAGCCACTCTTTCCACATCATACGCTTACGCATACTCTTGTATATAATCTTGCTTGTCTACTCTATAGAACAATCAACCTTCTTCTTCATCTCTGCTCTCTTCCCACATCTTTATTACTAAATTCCTGGCTGAGTAGCAATACTACAATTAGCTGTCAGCATAAAGAGCAGCCCTACTTCGGACAGCCTCGGATGCAATATAGGGTATGTGCATAATTCTTAGAGTCTGTAAAGCTGTACAAAGATATGCAGAGAGTGTATTCTGAACGAGGTCCTACGGCAACTCACGTCGTGGCGCTGTGGTGCTAACTCATAGAGCATATCAACGACTAAGCGCGCTACCTGCAAGTCGTACCGAAAAGTCGCAAGTGGGTTAGCAATATTATGTCAGCTCTGATGTTTGATTCTTATCTGTCTTGGACTAGGTCTAAGCATGACTCGCTCGACGCTTAGCTTAGTTGCTCGTCTAGCTACAAGGTGGTAGCATGAACGGACTGGCCGCCCCACCTTTACACACGGGCCACAGAAGCGCATCGAATCTGTCACAAATACAGTGTATTTTATATACAAAACAAGACGCTCAGAATGGCGTGTGGCCTCCACGGGCTTGGAGGACAGCCTGGCAGCGTTCTCTCATGTTAGTGCAGTATTTTTGGATATCCTTAAGCTCCATTCTTGCCCATTCCTCCTTGATACACGTAATAAGCTCTTCCTTTGTCTTTGGAAACCTCCTTTGCACTCGGTATTTAAGCAGCCTCCACACATTCTCAATAGGGTTAAGGTCTGGTGAGTTAGCTGGCCACCAGAGGAGGCGTATAGCTCTGTTGTGAAAGTACTCCTTAGTAGCCTTTGCACGATGAGATGAAGCGTTATCCTGCATAAGCAGCGCGTTGCCTATCCCTACGCGGAAGATCTCATGCTCCTGCTTAAAGGCTTGAATTAAAGGAGTAATTCTTGTAGTGTAAGAGGCAGAGGTGAACTTTCCCCAAGCTTCAAGATCCCACACAAGGAGAGGACCCTTTGAGCCATCTCCACCTATACAAGCCCACACGTGTACGTCTACAAAGTCTTTGAACTTTGGGACGCAGCAGTCTTGAAGGTACTTCTCCTCTGCTCTCCTTGTGACGTAGACCTGCCCTCTACCACAACGGAAACCCGCCTCATCGCTCCATATTACTCTCCTCCAAATCTCCTCTGTCCATTGTAAGGCAAGGTTTGCCCAGAAGAGGCGGTTATTGATATGGGTGGGTGTGAGCAGAGGCTTCTCTGTAGCCTTCCTTCGATGGTAGCCCTCCTTGTCAAAAGCCTTTGAGAGCGTACGCTTATCGAGGTGACTAAGGCTAAGCTCATGCGCAATCTCCTTAAAGGATTTTAGCCTTTGTTCTTGAGAGGCTGTAGCGTGGGTAATAAGACGTTGACGGAGTGGTGTATTCAAAAGAGGAGGCCGACCACGAGGCTTTTGAGGAGTAACAGACCTCTTAGCGCAGTGTTGGACAGTACTTCGAGGTATACCAAGCTCATTTGAGATCCTTTGGATAGTCCACCCAGCGTTGTAGCGTAAGGCGTGTATATAGGCACGTTCTTGGTACGTAAGGCGGCGTTGAGGAGTCTTGAGAGTCATTTTGAAGCTGAGGACCATTGTTAGTCATGGCTGATTCATGAAATATATACAAACTACTACTGGAGTAAGGAATATTCGAGGCGCTTCTGTGGCCCGTGTGTAAAGGTGGGGCGGCCAGTCCGTTCATGCTACCACCTTGTATGTGCACGTCCCTGCCCCACGTATGCGCCTGAGGCTTGCAACTGCACAGGCATTGATGTGCAGCTATGGAGCCTTGTGTGCCTATAGGTCGCCCGCTTCTAGCAGCCTACCTGATGTGTCTGATGCGTGCGCACGGCAGCGACGTCTCTCGCTCTGCACATCTCTTATCTCTCTGCCCTTTCTGCGCTTGTACTGCTGCACGAGATCGAGTCTGCCAGCGTTCTCTCGGGAGAACATGCTAAATAAGCATGCGCCTTCTCAAGCGCCTTCCAGGGGATGACGGCTTCGAGTTAACTACTTTCGACGACAACTCCGCGCCTCTGTACGCTATCCTCTCGCACACCTGGACGGCAGGTCAGGAAATCACATACAAGGAGCTTTTGGCGGGAATAGGCATAAACAAGTCTGGATATGCAAAGCTCCGCTTCTGTGGCGACCGCGCTAGAGCAGACGGTCTTCAGTACTTCTGGGTCAACACCTGTTGCATTGACAAGGCCACGAGCGACGAGCTGAGCACGGCGATCAACTCCATGTTCCGCTGGTACCAGCGCGCTGCCCGTTGCTACGTATACCTGACCGACGTTTCTGTGCCAGAAGAGGTTGCCAATCCTGAAGCCTATCGCATATCCTGGGAACAGGCTTTTCGACACAGTCGATGGTTTACACGAGGCTGGACGCTGCAGGAACTGCTAGCGCCGGCTAGCGTCGAGTTCTTCTCTCACGAGAGCAAGCGCTTAGGGAGCAGGATCTCGTTAGAGCAGGAGATAAACGAGATCACTAAGATCCCTAATAGAGCGCTAAGAGGTCAGAAGCTTCACGAGTTCAGCGTCGAGGAACGCATGCGCTGGGCAGCGGGACGCACAACGACCATGAAGGAAGACAAAATATACTGTCTGCTAGGGATCTTTAGCGTGTTCCTGCCGCTCATCTACGGAGAGGGAGAGCACTACGCTACTCTGCGGCTTAAAGAGGAGATACAGAAGCGGCAGCATGGGCAGAGAACAGATTTGCAGGACCTACCTAGTGCGTTATTCCCTGATAGAAACAGTGTCTTTCTCCACAAATGTTGCTCTACTAACTTAACGCAGCCTTATTGCTACTGCCTTTTCCACGCAACGAGCTTTTTGTTGGGCGAGAAAGCCAACTTCAGTCAATCGAGCAGACCCTACTTGTACCAGACTCCCACCTACGCATGACAATACATGGACTAGGGGGATGTGGAAAATCAGCACTTGTTCTTGAGTTCGCATATCGTACGCTAGCAAAGTGCGCTAGGGACCTCGTCTTCTAGGTGCCGGCGATTAGCCGAGAGAGCTTCGAGCTTGCCTATCGCGAGATCGCAACCCGCCTGCAGCTACCTGGAACTGCCGACTCTAACACAAACATCAACAAGCTTGTCAAGGAGGCGCTAAGCACAGACAGCTCCGGCCGCTGGCTAATGATTGTCGACAATGCTGACGATCCCGCGGTCCTGTTAAGTCCAGTGAAAGGCGATCCGAAGTCACCTCAGTTGGGTGACTATCTCCCGCACAGTCACAGAGGTGCTGTCCTGTTCACAACGCGAAGTAGGAAAGTAGCTAGAGCGCTAACACCTAGCCGAGTGTTAGAGCTTAAAGACATGAACCAAGGCGAAGCTAGGGAACTTTTGACACAACACATAACAGAAGAAGCATTGTTTGATAATGCAATAGCTATCAACCAACTGCTTAGCATACTCGCATATCTACCGCTCGCTATCGTCTAAGCAGCCGCTTTTATTAACACTAACAAAACATCAATCTCAGACTACTTGTCATTATTCGAACACGCTGGCACAGAAATCGAGCTCTTTAGCGAGCAGTTTGAAGACCCGAGCAGATATCGAGAGATAGACCGCACAATTGCTAAGACATGGCATATTTCCTTCGATCAGATACGCAAGCAAGACCCACTTGCCGCAGAATATCTTTCGTTTATAGCATGTGTTGACCGGATTAACATCCCGCAGTCGCTGTTACCTCATAGAGGATCTGCAGTGCAGCGAGTGAAAGCGCTTGGAACGCTGACTGGGTATGCGTTTATAACAGAGCGTCAGCAGATAACGCAAGGAGTAGATAGAGAAAGGTTCTGGGACATGCATCGTCTTGTTCACATAGCATCAATTACGTGGCTGCATGGACACAGCGAATGGGCAAGTTCTGTGCAGACAGTTGTGAACCGCCTTAAGGAGGTGGTGCCGTGGGGAGGACAAGAGGGAAAGGAGTTGTGGGTCCCATATCTCTCACATGCTGTACATGCAGCAGGGCATGAGGACACAGTTAATAGTATAGGAACATCATCGCTTCTCGATCGAGTAGGCCAGTGTCAGAATAGTCTAGGACAGTATGCGGCAGCTGAGGTTTCCCATAGACAGGCATTGCCTTCATGGAGAGAGGTGCTTGGGCCTGAGCATCCAGACACACTGACGAGTATGAGAAACTTGGCGGAAGTGCTGGACAGGCAGGGAAAGTACGAAGAGGCCGAGGCGATAAGCAGGCAAACGCTGGCGCGAAGGGAGAAGGTGCTTGGGCCTGCGCATCCAGACACGCTGACGAGCATGAACAACTTGGCGCAAGTGCTAAAAAGTCAGGGCAAGTACAAAGAGGCCGAGACAATGAATAGGCAGACGCTGGCGCTGTACCAGATGGTGCTTGGGCTTGAGCATCCACACACGCTGATGAGTATGAGCAACTTGGCGGGAGTGCTGGACAGCCAGGGCAAGTTCGAAGAGGTCGAGGCGATGAACAGGCAAACGCTGGCGCGGAGGGAGAAGGTGCTTGGGCCTGAGCATCCACACACGCTGACGAGTATGAACAACTTGGCGTTGGTGCTGGACAGGCAGGGCAAGTGCAAAGAGGCGGAGACGATGCACAGGCAGACGCTGGCGCGGAAGGAGAAGGTGCTTGGGCATGAGCATCCAGACACGCTGGCGAGCATGAACAACTTGGCGCAAGTGCTGAACAGCCAGGGCAAGTACAAAGAGGCCGAGACAATGAACAGGCAGACACTGGCGCTGTACCAGACGGTGCTTGGGCTTGAGCATCCACATACGCTGACGAGTATGAGCAACTTGGCGGGAGTGCTGGACAGCCAGGGCAAGTACGAAGAGGCCGAGGCAATGAACAGGCAGACGCTGGCGCTGTACCAGACGGTGCTGGGGCCTGAGCATCCACACATGCTGACAAGTATGAGCAACTTGACGGGAGTGCTGGACAGGCAGGGCAAGTACGAAGAGGCGGAGACGATGCACAGGCAGACGCTGGCGCGGAAGGAGAAGGTGCTTGGGCATGAGCATTCAGACACGCTGGCGAGCATGAACAACTTGGCGCAAGTGCTGAACAGCCAGGGCAAGTACAGAGAGGCCGAGACAATTAACAGGCAGACGCTGGCGCTGTACCAGATGGTGCTTGGGCTTGAGCATCCACACACGCTGATGAGTATGAGCAACTTGGCGGGAGTGCTGGATAGCCAGGGCAAGTACGAAGAGGCCGAGGCAATGAACAGGCAGTCGCTGGCGCTGTACCAGACAGTGCTGGGGCCTGAGCATCCACACACGCTGACGAGCGTATACTGTCTTGCCCATCACCTCACACATCGGCATCGCTACAAAGAATCCCTTGTCCTGTACGATAGGGCATCGGCTGGGTACAAAGCTGTCCTTGGGAAGGATCACCCCACAACTCGTGCGTGTCACCAGCATTACGCCGACGCGCTTGCAAAGCAGGGGCAGGGTCAGCCTGTCATCTCTCCTACGACAGCAGATGGCAGTGCAAGTGCACGCATAGGCAAAGGGAAAGGGTCGAAGCTGCTGCGAGGACTAGCAAAGATGGGTATAAGAAGCTCACAGCCGTTTGCGAGATGAGGACGAAAGGTTCTGTAGATATATTTGTACTAATAACTCTAAGTCACATTTGTGTCCCTGCAGAACTGCATAGAAGCCTCTGTCCCTATTAATATCTGCTCCACAAACGGGCGTGCGTGGAAGATAGTGCGGCGTTGTGCGTGTATTCAAGCTCGAGCGAGTCATGCTTGGACCTAAGCTCCACCTAAGCTAACGTTACAAGCTAATATTTGAATATCCATAGAGCAGATTGAGCATCTAGCCAGCCACCGGGGAAACAGCCTTGTTTTGCGATGAGCTGTGTTCGTGGAAAAGGTCTATGTCGTAGTCGACGATCGACCTCAACCGGTGCTCCGCATCTAGCACTTAAGTTAGTAATCAGAATCCGTGTTAGACCTGCACTTCCGGCCTGTTTGTCAGCCGTAGCCTAAGCAGCCGTTGTCGCCAAGCTTCGATACCCTACAGACCAAGACAAGCCACAGGTCGCGCAGAGACTGGTTGGCAATGTCATCGCGCCATACAATCGCGTTGCTAATGCGCTATCTGAATGCTAGCACATTGCACGCAAGCTGCACTAATCGTCCTCCACAACACTGTTGTATGCAGTCAGAAGTTTCCTCGCTTTTGACTAGATAGCCAGCAAGTCACTAATAACATAACATAAATCTGAAAATAGTAACAAAAGATAACACACCGCTCAGCAGAAGACAGTAGAAGAATCTACCTGGTGTATGATCGTGACGGATCACGTGCAGTAAGTATATGGCACCACAATCAGATCCTTGGCATCGGCAGTTGAAACAAGACCCCACCTTCTGCCGGTTGTGAATCCAAATTTGACATCTCCAGCCGACTGCTCCACTGCACCAGGACAACAACTTAATGACAACAATCAAAGATGCGATGGATCTGTTCGAGGCCGATTTTCAAAAGGCGAGTTATACGCTGACATCTACTACCACCACATCTGACGTTGCATAGGCCCTCTGTGGGAGCGTCACCGGCCTATTTGGCGGAACTATGCGCACATTCCTAAACACTGAGAACCTTTCGCCATATTACCGCTTGAAAGCTTACATAGTTCTAAGCGCGGCTGATGAGGAGAACAAATATGAAGAAAACTTGGTAGCAACGCGATATTGGCTTAAGAAGGCCACGGAAGCTTTAGAGGAAACGAAGCGCGTCTACATACACGACCCTGATGACACAAAGCTGTTGCAGACCACGGCAAACACGATCGAGGAGGAGAATAAAGCTCTCCAAATGCGGGAAAAAGCCTTTTATAGTGATGACGACAGCGATGAGGCTGGATACTAGAGAGGACCCAAGGCGAGACGTACTTCAAGCTCCTAGGCAATTATGATTCTTGGTTCTTAAACTATTGTGTCGTGCTTCAATGAGAGGAGAGTCCATTTTCAGGAGGCCTACTTTATCTACGAGAAATCTCTATTCCGCCGACTGTGGCGCAACCCACACGCTGCTACGAAGCATAGAAAAGCTTGGACATTCGTTCCTCCATACCCCAGATTTGTAACACCAATCCTGTCATTCTCGTCTGAACTCTAAGGGAACAGGAGAGGCCGAAGCCTGCCTTTGAAATCCCATAGCTGCAAACGGCAACGTGTACCTGCTAGTCGGCCCAGACTCAAAGCGTCTTCGGATCTCTTCACAGATCCTGCGCAACGCCTCAACATACTTCACTATCCTATTTGGACTAAACTTCGCCGAAGGCCAAAACCTAAGCAGCAGCGACCCAAAAGAAGTCCTAATGCTGGATGACAACGCACGTGCCATGGAAATGATCTGCAACATCATACAATTGCGAAACAATGCAGTGCCGCTGAGTCTAGCTCTAGAAGAAGTTTTCAAAGTCGCTGTTGCAACAGACAAATTCGACTGCACCTCAGCTGTGAAGCTCGCGAGCATTTCTTGACTCAAGACGAGTGGGACGGAGGTGCAAGTAGTTTCGAAACTGGCGCATCTCATGGGCGCGGCGTACATACTCGATAACAACGATGCATTCAGTGAGATTACGCTGGCGATGATGATGCGACATAAGGAGTCTTACCTCCCGCTTGCAGAGCACTTGCTCAATTTTGTGCCGTGTGAAGTAATGTGTACGTAGTGCAGGAGAGCAAACATGGGGAACAATATCTAACCTTCGCTAGTTATACTCGAAGAGCGACGCAGCAAGCTACGCGTCACGATACTCCAAATACTCTACGACACCGCTACAGACGCAGGCCTGGAAATCGACAGCAGAAAGTGCATATGCGCGTAGTCGGGACGTCACCTCCTCGCACACACAGAGCTCCTAAACGAATACAATCTTCAGCTAAGGTTCATCCCGGATATAACGGTGGCGCAGGTCATCGAGAGAATAGGGCATATGCATGATCCGGTTGTGCCGCAACCGTGGGAGCCGTGTGGGTATCGCTGGCATTTGCACCCCAAGTATAGGGCTAGCCGCGAAGGATGGCTAAAGGATAAATTGGCGAAGGAAGGCGGGCTTTGTATAGATTGTGTGAGGTCGTGCGACAAGGAAGTAAAAGCAGAATGCAGAAAGAAACACGAAGTGCAGTAGAAGAAAGTAGGGGGTAATGCTGCTGGTGTGAAGATGTGCAAAACTAGCTGGCGGGATTTAGTGATACGAAGTAGCCGCTATGCTCGAACAATCGCGTTCGCCTGTACATATCAGCAGAATACGAGAAACTACAAATACGTTCACCTCCCCGAGTGCGTTCCGATCGGGCTGAATTTGGGCTTAAGATAGGCTTGAGGGAGGCAGGCGTTGGAGGGGGTTTGATGCAGCGCGTGAAGCTCTAGAACACAGCCGTAGAGAAACGCCCACACAAGCTTTTTGTATGTCTCTGATTACATCTCTAGATCATACAGACCTAGCGTCTGCGCTGTACAGTTGGCATGGCCTTAGCGAGTAACGAACCTTGTATATGTGTATCCGAGCCCGTCTTAAGGTCCAGCCTGCCTAGTTAACCTCGTTGTACCTCTCCATCTCATCGTTGGTGCCTGCGAGGAACCATACGCGCGCTTTCCAAATCCTGCTGGCGGTGTCGAAGCTCCCGCGACAGTCCGCGACCTTTGTGATCTCGTGTTCTTGAATCACTCGCGGTTGTTCCAGGCTGGGATTCTGCACGCGTGAAGGCGCAGCGGCGATAAGTCGCATTTTTGATGTACAGATGCGTAAAGGCGACGAGACGAAGATTGGGCTTTGGTACTCGGCGAGGACGCTGTTTTGATGATGAAGCTGCTTCCGCGCAAGCGAGTCAGCGCCTATGTCTGAATGCCTCGACTGCTTCCGCGCCCACCTAGGGTTCTCTCCTCTCCATCCAAGCTTATTGTGCCATTGCTCAGCACCTTTGACGAGTAAACAGGATGTATCAGCAGCCTTCGTGCTCTGCAATAAGCTCACAACCTCAATCTAAGAAAAGGAAGAGACGCATACGAAGCCGCGTCGCGTCCAACAAGCCTGCGTGCTGGTAGCCAAGGGCAGGCGCGGAACGGGCGGTTTTATGCTGCGGGCGTCGGTGGTGGGTTGAGTGGTGCAGACAGCGGGCTGGCTTTCTCCGTAATCAAAGTGATGGGTAGGAGGACGCGCAGGGTTTGCTCCGTGAGAGGCAGGCGAGGAGTGCTGTGGTCGTGTTTGAGACTGCTAACCTGCGGAGAGTCGCGCTGCAGGGATTGCGAAGTTGATCTGCGCAATCGCTTTGGTGGTGTAGGCGGATTGAGGGAGAGCGCAAGGTTAGCAGCAAGAAGCAGGTGCGCTTTGCGTTATTGGTAATAAGGAACTTCGCATATTGCGACTCGAGTCACTTCTGCCTCGTTGAGTTGCGAGGCGTCTGATCGTGGCCTTCAGAACGCTTTCGCTTCATCAGATCAAGTTTGGGTGTGGTTGTAGGGGCGTGAAGACGTGCGGGTGCGCTGATGAATGTGTGTTTGGTGGCTGTTGACACCTGCTCCAAGCCGAAAACAAAGGCACGGGCTTTTACCAATACGGTAGGGCAACGCCGGCTGTGCCGAGGTAGCCCACAACACCCCGATTGAAGGTCAGCAACTTCCGACATCCTGCGATTGTTCAACGAGCTCAAAACACATTCCTTCTTGTGTAAATACAGCTTGACAACAATTCGACGATCAAGACGTTTACCTAGCTGACTTCGTCATGAGACCGCTGCTATAGGATCGCTATACACATTGCTGCACTTGGCAAGTGCCCGCGCCCGCCTTGACCAGCACTCGCTAACCGTCCTCTGTCCTCCAGATCGTCCCCGTGTCGCGCTGGTTGGCCTTGGCAGTGTGGGGTAAGTTGGGCGGAAGGAGCTTTGGCTAGCACTTGCGCCTAACACGAGAAGCAGAAAGTCCCAGCTAGCTATCGAGCACTGCTATCGCAACGCTGAGCGGTCGCCAGAAGCGTGAGTATTTTGGGCGCGCAGTACCGGCATTCGTGTCCGCTTTCTCCGGACTGACCAACCTCACACACTTCAAGGTCTCATGTCCAGGCTTTGCCACCGCGCCACAAAACTGCCGTTCCGTAGTAAACTACGCACTCATCTCTCTCTGCATCGCCGTCGAGCATGCGCCCCTGCATAGCCTCATCTCACTCTCCCTACCCCCTGACCACCCAGGCGGACTGGAACCCCCGTGACATCACTCCAGCGGACATTGAATAGACGATCGGAAAGCATTAGCGAACAGATATTCGCCGAGCATTTTTCTTCTCTTCCAGCTGGGAGCGAGAGTGACTCATCTCTCGATTACAACGGACCACACGAAGTGGGCTCCATATAGTCTGGTAACATGCCTCCCTGCGTGGCGGAAATCCTGGTGGGCCGGAATCAACCAATCTTTTTGCGAGAATCACAGAATTTCTTATAATCCTCGCAGGTTAATTGGTTGATTCCGGCCCACCAGGATTTCCGCCACGCAGAGAGGCATGTTACCCGGCTTGTATAAATACGTCCCAGTCTTAGAGGCGACGCCCGTCCGAAAAGCTCAAGGTTGCATTAAAGAAGCTGGGCACACCACATGTGACGAGCTGACTGCTCCTGCTATGGACAGTACTGCTACGTTAAAGCAACCGGAGAACGGTTGCCGCATGAATAACTGCCCTTCTCTCAGAATGGACACTGCATCAAACAACTTTAATGGAAGAATGCACTCAACGCGTAATGAGCTAGTCCAGCACAATTTGATCAGACTCAGCGAGACACATCCTGGTGACAACCAAATACCACAGTAGCACGGATTTCGCGCAATAAAACGAAGTAATATTCCACAACGCCAACACCTCGAGCAGGCCTTTCCATGAGTACTGTAAACGTGTCTAAGAGCATTAAACGAGCAGCCACGACAGAGCTAACGCGGACTGAGTGTGATAAAACAAGACCTAAATGCAAAGACTGCAAACGTGGTGGTCTTCGTTGCGAAAGCTGTGTAAACACAACGCTATTGCCGAAGATGACGGTCGCACAAGCCCGGAAGCAAGTGCCTACTGTTAATATCATGCAAAATAGCCAATTTCGGGGCTCCGACCTTGCGCGTATACTCAACAGCGAGCCTGGGGTCAATAGCAGCCACATTATTCATGGAGATTACCATACGTCCATCGAAAGTGCAACCAGTCTCGATCGGCATAACATTTCAGAAAAACGAAATCCTCAAGCACTTGCATCAAAATGGAAACCAGCCAGGGTGACTTATTACTGCCGCGTGTATGTTATACGATTGGTCATAACAGGGATGTATCCAATAAGAACTGCCAATTAGCTTACTCCGTACCACCGCCAAGACCTCAGAAGACCCAGAAGCGGAAGATGTTGGATGGAGAGCCTTTCTTGCCCTATAATTTCCAATTGGTTGACTAGTGAACGAAATGTGCTAATTTAGTACACAGCTTCAACAACACTGGCAATGCTAGTAGCAGAATAGTGGAAATTGCGCAGGGCTGCTTCAAGGAGATAGTCGAAGCACGGTGGATTCAGTCTCGATACGAAGAAAGCCCTGTCAGCAGTCATGTTAGTGTTCTTGTTGCCACACCTTTTCACTGTGACTATGGCTACAATATCTCTATCGATGACAATGTCATCATCGGACCTAATTGCCAACTCCTCGATTCTACCAAGATTACTATTGGAAAGGACACCAAGATAGGCGCTCGCGTTATTATCACGACACTGGAAAGGCCGAAAGATCCAAAAACTTTAAAGGGGGCTTGCGGCACCAAAGTTGCTAAAGGTATATACATTGGGGCAAGCGTCTGTATTGGTGACAGCTGCATTGTTGAAGCTAGAGTGCGTATTAGTAATGATGTCATCATCTGCTCTAGGTCTATTGTCGTTCATGATATATTACCAGACTGTATCGCCCGTGGTAATCCAGCTAATATGCACAAGGCCTACCCGAAGCTCTAATTCTGTCATATCAAATCCTTGGAAGAGGATTAAGAGTCTTGGAAAGCTTATGGACGGTGCTTGCTTAATTTACTTTCCGCCACCTTTTACGTTTTTGGCTCGCTTAGTCTCTTAAAATTAACTTTTGTTCCGAACTATCAATGGAGAATCGAGTTACTACTTATTCAGCTACGACGGCGTGATCTAATGCGACCTATATTATGGTGAATGAAATTGTTGACGAGTTCTCTATTGTGCATTGACCCGTTGCCTCCCTATGCATGATTCCATGAACGTACGCCTCCCCAACAAGTTTGAATCTCCTTTTCGAGGGGCTTGAACGCGCGTCTTGTCTCAACACGAACGGTATGGCTCCACCAGCGAGAACACATACCAGATCGCCAGCCTGCAACAAGGCAGGACCAAGGCCTAAGTAGCCTTTCGAGGTGTGAAATAACCTTCTGCCGCCACAAGCAGAGTGGGCTGCCAGAAGAAAGCGATCAGCATTGCCGGATGTATGACAAAGTGATCGAGGTGGACGGCGTGCTGTAACATGTCGCATACTGGCCCAGAAAGCATCAAAGTCGGCCAAATGCTGTGTCATGTCTTTGTCTTCGACTATCATCCCGTACCAATCTTTGTTTGCTATCAAGGTAAGACAGGCCACTTGATCGGGGGCCTCGCCGGTCGGGTAAGCCGTAAGATCGAGAAATAATTGGTTCAGCACTTGCGCTAGCGTCGCCCTAAGGTGGACAACGCTGTCGGATCTTGCCATAACTCGTCTTTCCTTAGTGATGATATCGAACTCAATACCAGTGACACGCAGAAACTGTTCCCAATTGCCCGTCCAGCTGATGGAACATGGCGGAAGATTCCGGCAGGCGTCGTACCCCTTGAGGCCTGAACCAAGTGGCGCCAGAGTGTGGGCGGTACAGATATGCCATTTTGGGATCCAGGTTGAGCTACAGAGGGCAGATCCATGCTGAACTGCCGAAAGTAGGTCAAGTGTTTGCATCTTTTCAAAAGCCCCTCTAGCAAATCTTCGGTACACCGCTCGCGTGCGTCCATAGCATTCTGAAAACTCGTCCGCAATAGTATCCACAGTCGCAAATGCTGAGAGGGCAACTATGCGATCTTTTTGGACAGTACAATCGAGATTTCGGGTAACTTGGAGCATATAGACAAAAGTCTCACGTTGGTGCTGATATCCGCCGATAGTCGACCATTTCCAAAACAGGTACGCGTTGTACACGTTCCACATAGAGTAATATAGGATCGCTTGGTAGTGTCGCGTTCTTATTTGGGTAGACGCATAGCCGACCGTTTTCCAGGCAATTGTGAAGGATCCCCAGAGGACATTAGCGGAGATAGCCATTGCTATCTCCTGGAAAACCCACAGTCGTGAGAACCATGCGCAGCTATAAAATGCAGCTACCGGGTTCCACCAGGGATCTATAGGTATTGGGGTGTCGTATTTGGGCAAGGCGAGACTCTCAATTCGATCGAATGCTTGCTCGGCTTTCCCTTCCACATCTTCCCCAAGCCATATTAGAACACGTGCCGCCTTGCTATAGATTTCTCGCATGAGCTTTAGCTGTCCTTCCTTCTCTTTCGGATCTTCCTGATTTATGCAAATAGCGTCGGTCCATATAACACGTTGGGTATGAGTATTGCGAAGACGTTTCAGGACGTCCTCCAAATTCCGCCTTATACTGAGGCTCTCTCCACCACACCGCAGGTATCTGTCATCTTTTTTACCCCACCTATACGACAGTGCTTCATAAGAAGGTGCTGAGGCCAAGGAAACGACTTTGAGACAACACTCCACAGTCGAAGTCCTATCTTGACTCGGTTCGATCTCCATTAATCTTATGGTCTTTTCGTTAGACAATTGCTCATATGTATAGCTTGGATAAGCCGAGGCTCGGTCGGAAAGTTCCCTGAAGGCATCTTATTGTCGATGAAGTTAGAGACAGCACAATATGCGCAACGGCGTTGAGTAGAAGTGGGCTTACGACCTGATACCACTTTCCACTCATATTTGTGTGGTCTCTTCCTATCTGTCAAAACAAATGGATCTTTGGACTGGGATCGTGTCTTGTGATCTGTTAAAGTTTTTATGTTAGGTAAGGCTAAAGGCTGCGGATCGACCGACCTACGACTTTTAGGGGTTGTATATGCTAAACGCCCTTTTACAGTGTCAGCAATGGTGACTAACCCCAACACTTTAACATCAAATCAAGGCTAACGAGATCCTTAACATACCTTTGTGGCATTTGACGGCTGCAATAGATGTATTTAATCTATATCTCTCGTTGGGATCGCCGGCTATTATGCAATTTACCTCTTGCAAGACGGCACTCGAGTTGGACATGATAGATCAAGGTGATGAAGATCTTTAGAAGCAAGGTTGCCCGCAGATACGCGAGATAGACAGACTTTGGGTTGGATTAGGCAGCAGCGGGGCTACATGCAAAACCGCGCTCAATATGTGGATAAGATTGATCAGGCCCCGTTTACAACTTGACGATTAAGATTGTAACTTAGTAGTTCGCGTGCAAATATCGGCAAGACGAGGGAGTAGATGCGGACAGATGCTAGTAGCGAGCGAGCAGAGAATGAGTTTTTAGAGGCGCGCTATTGCTGCATAAGAGACGGCAGCAGGTAGGGGCTATATAAATTAGGCCGACGATTGAGGTACCGTTAGAGGGTGTGCTTGAAGGCTGAGGGCTGACATTGTTACTTTCCTTGCCGCCGATCAGCCTTACGCAACAGTGGCAATATTCCATGAAGTTGAGCGCTCCTAGTTCGCACGCGTATTGATTTGATCACCATAAACTAAGTATAAGTTATCCGCATTGTAATTTCAGTTTACTGTAAACAATGTTTAGATTCGGTAAATCAAAAGAACGAACTAATTAAGGAGTTGATTATCGGCGCAGCCAGGCTACAACGGAGATCTCAGCTGAGCGGCTGGCGGACACGCTAGACCCCACCTCTATCGCGTCGTCCAGGTTGTGGGCGGGGCGAACTTTTCGATCAGTGGCGAATCGGCGGCGGGTGATGGCGCCCGCAAGAACAAAGTCTGTAAGCACTACAGTGGTGACCAGTATTGGTTCCACTTCGGTTGTTCTCAACGCACAGCCACTTTAACGTACGCTTGCCAAAGTAGTCTTAGCACTTTATGGGATCCGCATGTGGCTAGAAAAGTGGCAATATCCATATAGTAACTTGTGCAAAAGGCGGGCAACACGTGTGTCCTAAAAGAAACTATAAGTACAGTAGATGCTTCACATATTTAATGACACAAATTATCATTTCTCGTAGATAATTTTTACCTCACTGTAGCCTGAAAATATCGCACACGTCTTTACCTTCTAAAATATCAGCAATAGCTTCACCATCCATGATTCCATGCACATAGCTAATAGTCCAGTTAATAATCGAAATAGTACGCAGTAATGTAGCGGCTCACCATTCACCCACCATTGTATAGGAATCTTGACTTTGGTTATCAATACGCCTCAGTGTGTAGGGTACTTCTCCGCCTAGCAATACGCAGATCAGGTCCCCTTCGGAAGCGGTCGGTGGCAGTAAGCAGAAGTGACCCTTCCTGGTTATACTAAATTTTCGTCCATTCAAGCAAAGTTGTCGATTCTCCATAGCTTGCACCAACTCTTGCTCCTCCTTCCCGTGCTTGGGTGGGATGTACTGTATTTTTAACGGGAGTCGCTGTGCTGGGTTCCATCCAGCATTTTCCTTGAAATGAAGCCCTTCGATCTGTCGGTCGGTCAAAATTGTTCTCCAAAAGGCATCCTCTCTAGCAATACGCGAATTGTAGGTTTCAAATTGAGTATTCGTTGCCATTTTCTTCCAATGGGAAAGGATCGGTCTGGTCGCGCGGCCAGCAAGAATGATATCATCCGAAAAGGGGTAGGTACGTCCGCATTGGCTGACCACATCAAACAAACGGCCTCGGAGAATCAGCGTACAAGGGTCATCTCCAAACTCGATAGGAAACAGCAACCTTGACCGGTCTGGTCCAGCTGTCAAGAATGCTCGCTGCAACTCTCCTCGATCTTGGTTAGGCAGAAAAGAGGAGATTGGTATTATAGATCTCGGACCAAAATCGGGAACCCAAGATGGAAGGCATAGCTTCTTAGGCTCGTAGCACTCTCCAGTCATCCAACGAAACCAGTCTAGACCTCCGTCTTTTAACAGACACGAAGAAAAGAATGACACGTATGTATCCTCGGATGATTTACCGTAATCGACCTGAACACCGTGGTGACTAAGAAGACCTAAAAGGCCGTAGATCTTGTCTCTAGGATCAGATACCAATCGGTATTTGAATGACCATAGCAGATTTGACAGCTCGAATAATTCAGACGCGGAGGAGATAGTTTGAAGTGACCGACGCAGTCCCGTTAATGCCTCCAGAAAGCCAGAGACGAGCATGCCAAGGGTACGGAGCGCAGTTTTTTGAAGTCTGTTAAACCTGTGATGCGGCAGATGTCCAGTGTCCATCCAAGCCGTGGTGAAGAAATGGAAGGTGGACCAAGGAATATGACGAGAACCGCACACAACGAGGACATCCAGACCTAGTGCCACTTCTTGGATTATCCACATCCTTTTCCACCAGGGACGGGAGAACAGGTGAATAAGGGACATCATTTTCCGAAGAAACTCGTGCCGTTCAAGGTGTGATAGCCAGATGGACTCGGTGTCGACCTTAGCAACCTCAGTCAAGTGTGGAATGAAATCGAGAGCCATCCCACTGTCAAAAGTCTCTTCACCAAGCCAAGCAATCACACGTTCTGCTCTGGTATATATCTTTCCCATCAGAGGCACTTGAACGCTTTTTTCGTCTGCACTGTTTTGATCAATGCATATCGCATCAATCCACATGATTCGTGTGCTTTGAAGTTGCCGCAGACGACGCAACGCGTCTCGAAGGTTTGGTCGGACGTGAAAGGGTAAACCATCCATTGATATCCGGCATGCATTCTCTTCATTGCCCCACGTATATGATAGTGCTTCATATGACGGTGCCGAGTCTAAATGGTAGTGCCGCAGCCTGCAATGAATATCGGCGTATAGACTGCGTCCGGGAATGAGCTCTAGCAATCTGAAACCATTGAATTGCAAAGGGCTGTGCTCGAAACCACGTCGGCGCCGTTTCTGACTAGGCGACATGGTGACACGAGGAACTTATGCATGAGATCGTGAATCCAGATCGGAAGGGCCGCTGGTGAGGGTCGCAGTGGCATCCTACTAATTTCTCGTTTAAACACGCTGCCCATTTCACGGACACCGCCACTTTCTTAGTGGGGCCTGTGAAGCGCTAAGGCGGCTACTCTGGCAAGCGTACGTTGAAGTGGCTGTGCGCCGAGAATAACCGAAGTGCAGGAACCGGAAACTGATACGTCACGGCACGGTGAGTCTCTTCTAAATCACCATTAAGTCTTCCCCTCCTGTCAGCATTACGAGCTAGCCACTAGCTTGCTTTTCCACGACGGTGGTTATCTACAGCCTCTGCTTATTGCTTATCTGCCCTCATGCTTTGCTAAGACGTGTGGCCATTCTCTGCGCTATTGGACATGGTACAAGCGCATTACGTGCACAGACAGTGACGGTAATGGCTCATAGCCACGCTGAAAGATACTAATTAGTAGTGTACAGCGTCTTAAACACACAAGCACGCTAACGAGACACTTTCAGCCATGTGGCTACTGTCGGAGACCTATGCAGCGTGGCAGCGCTTATCAGTACTTTCCAATCAAGAGGCTAGCGCTAAGCACTGATTTGTCCTAGTTGTGATTTATATGCTTGTCAGCAAGACTTGTGGCTGCTAAGCACGTCGCTTGGTAGTTAAGGGAACGAAAATGACACGTCAGCACCTTTTTGCGAGCGTCCCATGAGTCTTCCAGGGTTGCTCCATCACAGATCTAATTACTTAGCTCATTATGTGCTCTATACAGGTAACGACTTATGCTAGCTGTCGCTGGGCCCCTCAACACAATGTAAGGGGCGACTATCTTCGATGTGCAGCAGCACGAGCCCGTACGAACCAACAAATCTGTATACCTCCAAGTAGACAGCTAAGGGACTTGCCATTGTCCCTGGACCCTCAGGATACGAACATCGCCGGAGATTGTCCTACATGCAATGCACGGACGCCATCCAATTCCTCAGATTGAGCTCGGTCGGTGCCCCATCTAATCCTCTCGCAGCGCACGCGAGCAAGCTTGCATGCGGAACCATCAAGCTTTTCGAATTCACTACCTCAAAGCTTAGATTCACCTTCTACGAAAGATACCATTACATACAATTCATGATTCTTCTTGACGTTGTATACCTCATATTCTATCGTGTTATTGTCGATGGTTGGATGCGACTTGTAGTTGATGTCCAGGACGATATGCATTTTGGAAGATTCGTTGGGAGCCATTAAATGAGAGAAGGAATCGTTTTTGGGATGACCAGGGCCGTATAGTGCAAAAAAACGTTCGTTTATAGCTGTTTCCTCGAGCTCGTGCTGAACGTGAAAACGGAGAACAACACGCTTTGGATCGAGCATGGACTCCATTTGAATTGTGTGACTTTGAGCTATTGCCATTGCTATTCCAGTAAGAGGTTCGTGTGTAGGTTGTACAGGCAAAGCTGACTTGGAGACTCGCTGTGCTGAGGACGATGTTAGATTTAGTGATGATGTCGAGGCGTCAACGTGTTGACGCTTGGATCACGCTGCGTTTGAAGCTCTACGATTAGGAGCTAGAGGTCGATTGGCCGTTGAAGACTTCCCATGGACGGCGGTGGCAGTCGTCGGTATGCTGTAGGCCGATAGCTGCAAAGAGCTGCTTAAAGACGTAGGAGACGAAATCCCGGACCTGAAATGGCCCTGCGTTGATGTTCGAACCGCCCGCATCCAGCCAGGCAATGATGGGCGCTGAGTCAACCAAAGCCAGCTCCAACGCGGCTTAGCACCCATGACCACCGTGCCGCCGCGTTCGCAGCGCGACTGCCTGTCTCCAGCACGACCACAGCACTCCTCACCTGCCTCTCACGGAGGAAGACCTGCGCGTCCTCGTACTCATCACGACGATTATGGAGAGGACCTGCCCGATGTCTGCACCGCGCAACCCACCACCAACGCCCGCACCCCAAAACCGCCTGTCCCGCGTCTGCCCTGGGCCACCAGCACTCACGGCTTGTCGGACGCGACGCGGCTCCGTACATTAATGTCTGCCCCTTTTCTTAGATTGAGGTTGTGAGCTTATTGCAGAGCACGAAGGCTGCTGATACATCCTGTTTACTCGTCAAAGGTGCTGAGCGATGGCACAATAAGCTTAGATGGAGAGGAGAGAACACCAAGTAAGCGCGGAAGCAGTCGAGGCATTCAAACATAAGCGCTGACTCTCTTGCGGTGAAGCAGCGTCATCATCAAAGCAGCGTCCTCGCCGAGTACTAGAGCCATGTATCTTCGTCTCGTCGTCTTGCGCATTCGTACACCAAAAGATACGTCCCATCGCCGCCGCGCCTTCACACGCGCAGAAATCCAGCCTCGAACAACTGTGCGCGATTTGAGATCAGAAAATTCGCGGACTGTCGCTGGGGCTTTGACACCACCAGCAGGATTTGGAAAGGGTGCGGAGGGTTCCTTGGAGGCACTCTTTTCTCGACCTTGCGGTCGCACCTTGCCTGTTGGCCTCAGCTTCTCATCCCGAGCTTTATTGCAGACTTGCGTTCACGCTTAGCTCACGCCGCCCTACACTCGTCACTGACACGAAAGCTTCGCCAAACTTCTATTGTCACCTCGTCGCTTGTCGCTCGTCGCTCGTCGCTCGTCACTCGTCGCTCGTCGCTCGTCGCCCGCCGCCCGTCGCCCGTCACCCGTCGCCTATTCTTTGCCGCTCTCCCTTGCCGCCCCAACCGTCTTCGACATTCAATCGCAGTTGGGCATATCCACACAAACACCGGAGACCGCCGGCGGCAGCCAAGGAGCGGTCGGTAGAGACATATAGACTAACTCGGCAACGTCTTCCCTTCCAGATTCCGTTTCATGGAGCCAGCAGTGCTGTTGCTCCATCGCCTATTGCGGCGCTCCTCGGAGCGAACGCGATCATCGACGTCTGGCGTTGGTGTGGTGCTGCGAGACGAGCTTCTCGAGTGGCTTCGGTCTCTCCCTCTCTGCGCCTGCAGCAACCTATTCTTCTTCCCGATCCCGTGTGCGCCAGATTTGGGCTGTGACTGTGGTGATGGCCGCTCTTCCGCGTCGCTCGAGCGGCCGGCGTGCACGCTTCTACGCCCGCCAGCTGGTCCTCCAGAGCAGCCCGCTTTCTTCTCGTGTCATTTCGCGCTGCCCAGCACGGACATGTTTCAAAGTTTCAGCGCCGCTCGTTCTCCTTCTCCCAGTACTCGACGTGAGGACGAATGTGTTCTGGTGGCGGCGCGCATGGAGGGCAGCTACTGGGACCGCAGCGAGGCCTCGAGGATGAGCAGGTTCAGGTAATGAAGTATATCTGCGAGACTAGACATGCGGTTGATGGCGTCGTCCGACATGTCGACGAGCGTGGCCGAGCACGGCGGCGGATGCGTATTTGCGGCGGCGGTGACGGCGGTAGCAGACGTGTGCGGTGCCGACGCGCCCTTGAGAGTTGGTCGGGCGAATATAGGACAGCCATACTCCTGCCGTGCGTGAGGCCCTTGATCTGCGGGTACCTTTGTATAAGCCATGTTTGTTGTGGTTAGTTAAAACTATTCGCTTCACAACTCGGCGCGCGCTCGAACCAGCAGCCAGCACCACCGCGCCTACCGCCGACGCTCTCGTCTCTCGAACCGCCACCAAACCCTCCCACCGCACTCCTACCGTACCAAGCCGACCGCCCGTCGAAGAAGTCACAGCAAGCGCCGATACCGAGCTTCGGGCGGTACACACCCCTCAGCGAGCGAGAGCGTGCACTAACACTGTGGCCGGCGGAGAATCGTAGCTGAACCTCGACCCTTTCGCACGAGATCTCAGGGTCGTTTTGAAGACGAGCAAGCACCTCGCTGAACCATTCTCGTCGCCTACCGACTACCAAACAGAAGCAAACACCGAAGTCCACACAGGAGGCCGGTGGGGAGAATCAAGTTTGATCACTACCTCGTGGGAAAAAGGACGGTCATCGATAGCGTGACACTATCTCGTCAGTTGCGTGAGAGCTTATTTGATGACTCATCATCATCATCATCATCGGCGAGTGTGGAATTCCACCGTTTGAATCAGGAGTCCTGCCGAAAGCTACCAGGAAGATTCTCACGATCAGCACGAAGCCCGCCTGTCCATTGACTAAGCATCACAAACGAGGGAGTGAGTTTACCTTCCGTCTGGATGGTTTACTTATAATATCTTATCTATTACTTATCTTAATTACGTTTCTCTACTACACGCCTGCCTTAACGCCTGCAATATTACCTTGCTCTTACGCCTGCAGCGTTACCTCGCCCTTACAGCAGTAACTATCTTAGCAGCAGCAACGTTACGTCGTTCTTACGCCCGCAGCGTTACCTCGCCCTCACAGCAGCGACTGCCTCAACAGCAGCAACATACCTCGCCCTTATAGCAGCGACTGCTTCAGCAGCAGCAACGTCACCTCGCCCTCACGCCCGCAGCGTCACCTCGCCCTCACGCCCGCAGCGTCACCTCGCCCTCTCAGCAGCGACTGCCTCAGCAGCAGCAGCGCTCTCTCCTCCCTCCTCGCGCGAGACGATCCTCTAGAGCCTCCTAGCCGCCTGCTTCTGCCTGCTGTGCCAAGGGAAGAGGCAAGCGATGCCTACGAGCGCCCGTAGCAGAGGCTTCTTCTGGTGCCACCGCTGCTGCGGTTCCTCCTCTTCCTCCTCTTCCGCCACGTCCGCCTTGTCCGCCTCGTCCGCCTTGTCCACCTCGTCCACCTCTTCTGCAGCAACCAGCCAGACGCAGTAGCAGAGCAGTCGCGCTCATGGCCTGGCTGCACGCTGCTGGTTACTCTTGTTCTGCATCTGGCCTAGCGGCCTCACATCTGGCTCGTTTGGCTTCGCGCTCCGCAGCCAGCGCAGCGTCTCTATCGATAGCGTGCCGAGCCCACGTACGGCCTGCTCTACTGCTTCCTCCACCGCCAGCACGACCTGTCTCAGCGCTGGCTCGTCGTCGCTAGGCGGTCAAATGGCGTATGCGAGCAGCTTCCAGTCTTAGTAGGCCTGCAGGTGCTCGTCCTATCGCGTCCGCTTGAACCAGCCGGTACGGTCCTTGGCTGAAGCCTTCTCTGGCATGTGATCAATCGCCTCGCTGTCCTCGTGCTTGAGGGCTTCTAGGGTGGAGGAGAGGAGAGCAAGCCTCTGCTGGTAGCCGCCCTGCGGCTCCAACCCATGCTGCTCGTCGCCCTGCTGCTGCTTGCTCTGCTGCTTACGCTGCTGCTGGCCCTGCTGCTCCTCTTACTCTTCCTCCTGCACGATGAAGTAGCGGACGTAGCGGCGCTCGCGGAAGAAGGTCTGCAACTTTACAGGCTGCAGGTTGCGCTGCTGCTGCTGCTGCTGCCACTCGTACAGCAGCCAAGGAACGCGTCCTGCGCCGGCCCGAGCGCGTCAATGGGATCACTATGGGCTGCAGGCTGGCCAACCTCGCCTGGCGAGAGCAGAGGCAGGTCTTCGTACAAGACGAGCAGCTCTTGTTGCTGCAGCGCAGGCATGGGGTGTTGCATCTTGAGGTGGTGGTCAAGGCCGTAGACAGCGCAGCGATGCTCGCGGCATAGGAGCACGCTGTAGGCTGGATATCGCGTAAAATAGGTAGGCTGCCTTCTCTTTCTCCTCTGCTACCTTGTATGTCGCTTTCTATCGCGTATACGCGTGTGTGCGCGCTGTTGTGAAGAGCGTGGCTTGCGCGAGGGGATGGCCCCGATAGCGCGGGAATGGTCCCTCGGATTTTTTGGTGAGGCGAGGGTTTGCAGCCAATCAGCGATCATTCGGGGATGCGCCCGGGGGCCATTCCCGAGGGTGTTCGTACGGAGAGGACCATGCCGCGGAACTGCGCCATGCTGAAGTGCAGCTCCTTGTACAGCAGCTCATCGCCAGTCCACTCTACGTGCCCGCGCGACGTGGTGTTGTAATGGATCTTCAGCCCGTACGTCCGCAGATCCAGCATCCACTGCATGGGGCTGTGGCAGCCTCGCACCATAAACCTGTCCATCATGTGCTGGACGAACTGCAGGCATCCTTTCGGGCGGCGGCGTGGGCTGGGGCCGCTCTCGTACGTGCTGTCGTCGCCATCTGTGTCTTCGCTATCTTGCGGATCTGCCAGATCCGCACCTGACAGCTCTAGCCCCTGCTGCACTACCATGAACCGCGCTGTCTTAATCACGGCGGACAATATCGGCGGATACTGCTCGGGCCCCTTCCAGCCCTCCTCTTTGACGCCCAGCACCGCTAATGCGCATACCAGCAGGCTGTCGTACTCTTGGCGGGTGATACGGTGGTCCAGCAACGCAATACAAAACTCCAGACACGTTTTCTGGATCCTGGATAACTTCTCTGGCCTGGCGCTCGCGGCGCTCTGATCGGGTGCTGCCTCTGTCGCCTGATCCGTCTCGTCAACCTCCAGCTCGTCGTCTGCCTCCTCGTCTATCTGCTCGTCCGCCTCGTCCGCCTTGGTTTCCCTCTCTTCTGCCTCTCCTCCTGCTGCCCTCTCTGCTTCGTGGACCAACGCCTCCTATGCCTCGCGCTGCCGTCGCTTAAACCGGTACCGCGGGCTCTTCTACGTGTACTGCTTCTGCATACGTGCAAAAAACATGAACACCTGCCGCTATAGCCGCGTGTGCTTGACGATCGCCTCTTTGTCTATATACAGCTGCAGCGGCTAGTACCGCGTCTGGTGCTTCTCTGTTCAAATTGCCTCTAGCCGCACAAACTCGCCAACGCGCTTAATTGCTCATGTCTAGGTGAACCGCGTGAGCCCAGCCATGGCCGCCTAGATTGCTGCTTCAACCAGCTTGGCCTCCTCCTCTTTCCTCAGATCGGGCTCGGCTACCGGCTCCTCGATACATGCTATTAACTCCGCCCACTCTATGTCCACTAGGTACGGCAGCCACTGCGTCTGCTCTACCTACGGGCTCACCTCGTAGCGCTCGCCTGCCTAGATGGTGTTAATTGCTCGCTTTTCTACTCTCTCCTACATAAACTTTGAACAAAAAATAAATTGAAAAAAAAGCAAAACAGAGAACGCACGCGCTCTCCCGCCTACTGCTTACATAGTATCTCCAGCACAATAATCTCATAGTTTACTTCTGAGTAGATGCCGCTATACAGTAGTATAACGTTGCTGTTCGGACGATAACTATGTAGCAGTAGACAGGAGCATTACACCATTACGTGGACAACCCTGCTCCCTAAAAGTAAATAAACACTTTTTGGGCCCTCAATAAGCGCAAGGCTTGGAAGAAGCTGGATTTGAACCAAAGACCCCCTAGCACTCGACCCAAAGGTGTAGCGCCGCTTTTGCTGTCAGTCAACTGTACATGTCAAGTTCGAGAATTGCAAATTATATATGCGTATACTGCAGCAATGGTTGAGACAGGCGCGTGCAGGCAGGCAGGCGGTGACGTTGCATTGCTAGCAGGCTGGCAGTGACGTTGTAAGCAGGCAGGCAGGCAGTGACGTTACAAGCAGGCAAGGACGTCGCGAGCAGGCAGGCAGGGACGTCGCGAGCAGGCAGGCAGGCAGCGAGCGCGCAGGCAGGCAGGGACGCTGCGAGCAGACAGAAGTTAATTGTAGTGCAAACCATTAACAGTAGGCATAGTATGTTGCGGTCAAGAACAGCGCATATGCAGGAAGAATTGAAGGATTGGACTGAGGTTGTATTGAGTGAAGCTACAAACTGTATATATGGGCGAGGGCTGTAAACAGCGCTAGTGCAATTTGGGTAGTCGCATCTCAGCAACGGTGAGGTGCGATTGCAGGTGAGGCAGGAGACACTCCAAACCGTGACACCCTTAGAACCCCCTATGCAATGCCAAAGTATCAGAGATATTGTAACCACGTGGCGGATATCACATGACATCCTATTGTAGTAAGCGCTACCCTGTGGGCAAGTGCACTTACCACTGAGCCGAGAGCTTCGGTACCAAAACATCAGAGACACACAACAGATAGCAATACAATCGTTGATCACAGCCTCTACCCGACACTGCTCACGCAGTTACAGATATAGCCTGTGGGAAGAGAGCAAAGATGAAGAAGAAGGTTGATTGTTCTATAGAGTAGACAAGCAAGCTTATATACAGGTGTACGCGTAAGCGTAGTACGTGGAAAGACTGGCTGTGAAAGCCGTAGAAGGTACTGGAATGTACGAGGAGGTTGAGCTGCCAGGTCTGACGTGGCCTGTTATGCAATGTTGTTATTGGATACAAAGTATACATAAGAGCGTACATACAGTGTGTTGTAATAAATTACTAAAGTAGACTCAACGCATAGAATAGATTCTAATAGACTGTCTGGGTTGTAAAGCTATTTTGTCTCTTAGTGTGCTTTCTAGCACATGCAGAAGACTTTGGCGTCGTAGTTGCTTGTTGAGTTGCTGAAGCTTTAGGTGTTCCTGACATCTTTAGCGTTCCTGAAGCTTTAGGGATGGTAGACGACTTAGGCGATGTTGAGGCTTTAGGAGTGGTAGAAGCTTTTGGCGGCGGTGAAGCCTTGGGTGGTGTGGAGGCTTTTGGCGGTGTTGAGGCCTTGGGTGGTGTGGAAGCCTTTGGCGGTGTTGAGGCCTTGGGTGGTGTGGAAGCCTTTGGCGGTATTGAGGCCTTGGGTGGTGTGGAAGCCTTTGGCGGTGTTGAGGCCTTGGGTGGTGTGGAAGCCTTTGGCGGTGTTGAGGCCTTGGGTGGTGTGGAAGCCTTTGGCGGTGTTGAGGCCTTAGGCGATGGGGAAACCTTTGGCGGTTTTGGCTTGCCAAGCGCTTCTACTTGGGCGATATTGTGTGCGACACGGCTGCTTATGTAGTTGTCATCGCTTCTCCAGTGCCTGTCAGGGCTGTCTAGTGCAGTTGGTGTTAAAGAGGTGTGTGGTGGCTGAGAGAGCTGGCCAATATAGAGTGCCTGTACTACGGCCAGGAGACAGATTACTGCTGACGTGGAAGCGATATGCATACTGCAGATAAGTGGTGAGAGAAATACGCAAAGTTGTAGTAGAGTCGGTAGTGCCTCATGGAGATGGGAGGAAGGTAACAGGCAGGAAGAAAAGGTTGCTTTATATACATCCTAGACAGGCACACGTAACCTCTCACACCATTACGTGTCTGTTGTCAAACTAGACATGTGTCTACGCGCCTGCATAGCATGCTATGTGTGTACTGTCTGCCTTGCTACGCCAGCACAGAGAAATTGCAGGATAAAACAAGGACAGTCGGACTACGACGATAGTGGCACAGATAGCGGAGAGGTGTTGGTTCCTTGCCGTAGTCTTACTCTCTCGTACGGTAGTCCTGTTCTCCTCGGCGTCTCGCTGAGGCGAGTGTTGGTAGGTGGGTTGCGGCATGGAAAGGTGGAAGTTGACTTTAGGATCTGTAACAGTGGTGTAGGAGGCGAGGGCGGTTAGTTGGGCTATGCGCCACTGCGCCTCACGCCCAATCTCGCACCAGCCTACGCCACACTCCCTGCTGGGGTTTTGATGCCAACAACACCTCTTGAGCGCAACTAAAAATCAGGTCTAGCATGTTAACTCTGCGGGCCTAGTAGGTCCTCTCTACGAGCCACGTATCTACCAGAGTTGTCAATGTACAAGCCGGCTTGAAAAGCTGGCTTGATTGGCTTGAGGCTTGCAGTTCCATCAAGCCAAGCTCGCCCATACTAATTTGTTAGCAAGCCAAGCTGCTGATAGAAGCTGGCTTGATGAGCTTGGTCAGCTTGAGCTTCTTAGCAGGCGTGAGGTTTTGAGGCTTTTAGCGTTGCGGGAGGAGCGATCTCACGATACTTTTTTAGTGTTTTGGGCGATAAGGGCGATAAGAATGAGGCTGCTAGCGTAGCAGTAGGAGCGATCTTATGATACTTTTCTGGTGTTGTAACTTTATATTAAGTTAGCTCTTTAGCTCTATTATAAATCTGCCTATACTATCAGTTAATAGAGCCGCTATAGTGTACGTCTTTACGTTTAATACCTCGTTGCGAGGAGCGAGCTACCCAGTTTAGGTCTGTTATTAGCACACATAGGTGCAGAGGTTCAAATCGCGAAGCAACTAGATTCGGCTAAGTTGCTTTCTTTATGCCGTTTTAAGTGTTGTCGTTACCCTTAGCAACTACAGTAGCTATCCTAGCCTTTTTAGCCTTATCTTTTCAGCCTTATGCTGTAACCTTAGGCTTAACCCTAGCCTCAGCAAGCTTGCGCTTAATGTCCTCTCTATCCTAGCATCGAGCTGTGAGTGTGAGCGCATGTTTAGTGAGCTCGGCGACCTGTTAGAGCTTCGCTGGCGGGCTATACAACCTCAACTTTTGGCGGCCATACAGTGCGTACGACGGTGGCGAAAAGCCGGCCTAGGCGACGATAAGGTGGCCGTGAAGGCAGCAGCAGCGCTTACTGACGCTGAGATAGACGTTTTGTACGACGTAAGCACATAGGACGACAATTGCTGAAACTTAACACTAAAAATTAACTTATTACGTTATCAACTTCAAGCCTGCAAGCCTTCAAGCCAAGCCGCCTAATTTACAGCCATCAAGCCCATCCAGCCAAGCCGACAAATCCAAAATACGACTCCAAGCCAAGCTCACGAGCTAGGCTGGCTTGGCTTGTACATTGACAACTCTGGTATCTACGCGCCAACAAACCCTACCAAGTATTATTCTGCCTTGCTATGCCAACTCCCTTAAACACACGCAATTTTCTTCTCGCACGCTGCAAAGTTTGGAATGTTGGGTTTGCATTAAGGCCGGCGTTACGCTGTGATAGTGGCACAGCGCCGTGATCGACACGGCGTTGTAGCGGTAGCACAGCTCTACTCCACTATTGTAGTAGATTACTAGGAGGCGGCAAAGGCAGCGCCACTGCAACAGAACCAAAGCCAATCTTCATAGGCGTTGCATACAGATTCTCGCTGTAGTATAGTAGGTTAGCCCGTGATTACGGATTTAGTAAGTTACATAGCATAGCTTAAGAGGGAGTATTCGTTAGATCTTCCTAACCCTAATATCTCCTAAGCTCTAATCTCTACTATAATACACCTTCTCCTCTCCCGAATATAGATCGAAGCCTGCATCTCTCTACTTGAGCATATATCTATGCAATAGTATGTAAATAGAGACACACACTGTAAACACAAACCTAAGCTATAAAGTATTTCTCTTCTAGTATAGATATTGCGCAGTTATACTGTAAGTACTTTGCTTCTAGATACCTCTAGTATAAAGACGTAACATAAGGCAGATTAGAATCGCGCTATTAATATAGCTTAGTAAGGTAGGCATAGAGCGAATAAGAATAACAACATAGTACTACATCTTACTAGTATAAAGACAACAAGAAGACAAACGAAAAACGCAAAGATCTAAACTATAACCCGTAAGAGTAGGTTGTGAATGTATTAGAGAGAGAGGCGAGATATGCGAATCGCACTCTTTGATCTCCCTGCACCTAGAAGCCAGCCCCTACTGTTAAACCCAACTAAACGTGCATCGTGCGCGGCTTGTCGTGTTCTCTCAGATAGAGTCTTCTTCGCGTGTCCACTGGTTGGCACTAAGCTCCAATCGCAGTAGCATAGGAAACAGCATCTAGGGTAGAGTGACCCCTAATTCGCGTGCAATCATTCGGCAGCTCGTGATCCTAGGGTTTGATGTAGCGCAAGCTTCAATCCTTCCAGGTTTCTTAGGCGCTATGCCCGTTAGCACTGGTTTACCATTGCAGTCTACCTTTACACCCCATCCTCTATTGCAAAGTCTGTACCACGCCTTCCATATACTACAGTGATCGTTCCTGTAGGATATTGTTTCCCTCTTCCTTCCCTCTTGTCTGTCAATTCAAGCTGGAACGTCTTCTCCCCTATAAGCCAACTGAGCGTTTCTGCGTGAATTAGTTGGATTGATACGGGCCCAATGGCCTCCTTTAGAGCTGGCGCGTTTTTGTTGATATCATCTCGAGCTTTAGTCGAACCAAATGACCTAGCGTTTAGGGCCGCTGAATAACCACCTTTTTTCCCAGGAAAGAAGGTTACCGCTACCATCTGAGCACGGGCTGCTGGCGGGTTTGCTTCCTTAACTACCCCAGGATTTCCATGGTTTTCCTCAAGCCAGGCATAGCATCTCTCTGCAAGCTGCCATGCACCTTCAACACCCTCTTTGGTTAGATCGGCAAACGGGCCGAATTTTTTTGTATAAATCCAGGTAGTAGCTCCTATCTCGCCATTCTTGCCGAGGTCGTAGGAAGCCATAGGTTGGGGCGCAGCCAAGACATGATAGGTGAGTAGCTGGACTCCATAGAGGAACAGAAGATAAGGCCGCATTGCAAGACGAACAATTAATTTGCTTCTTAACTTGTGACGTGTTAGAATAGAGGGCGGGATTTGAATAGCATGCTCTATTTTCTTGCAAGTCTACCACTCTATATATGTCGGTTGACAGGCCTACGCCTCTTTACCTTGTAATAAACAAGACTTATAAAAAGCAGACATTGTTAGCTCGCAACCGCCCAGAAGTGAGGGAGGCACGGGAACCTGAGGGAGGCACGGGAACCTGAGAGAGGCACGGGAACCCGAGAGAGGCACGGGAACCTGAGAGAGGCACGGGAACCTGAGAGAGGCACAGGGATCTAAGAGAGGCGCAAGCATATGAGAGAGGCAGGACCCTTATAACGGAGGCACGTGAATCTGAGAGGGGCACAGAACTAGAGTTTACATTGCCTCTAAGAAAATGCTGATACAAAATAAAACAAGCAACGCCAGCAACATAGAATTAGGTAAGCAAGGCTGCTAAGCCTATCTGTTCTTAGTCTGCTGAGTAATCAAGTACGGTTGAAGCAAACGATTTACTTGTCTCTCTGCTTTCTTCTTTATTGTTCCTTCTATATCAGCCGCACAACATCTTACTAGTAATCTTCTAGCAGAGCTAATTATGCCTCAAACTACCCTCAATCGCTACGTCCTGCCTAGCAGGTTGCATCGCAACACCTATAGTTCTTTTCTCGCCCTACCCCGCCCAGTGCGTGAAAGAATCTACGTCATGGCAAACCTCAGTCCTAGCCGCTTTATAAACCTCAATTGCTGGGCACGACACCAGTGGTGTCCTAGCAGCGACAGCCTAGACGAGCCAAACCCTCACGTAGACGTATATCTTTGCATGCAACGCAAGTACGAGGAACAACACCCGCCTGACCCACTGCCCGTCAGCCTACTTCTTGTATCCAAAGTGGTATCACAGGAGGCTCAAGGTGTACTGTATAGAACAAACTGCTTTGCGATATCTCGACGGGATCCCGGAGGGCTACGCGGATTAGAACGTCTAAGCGGGGACGCTATTATAAATCTGCGGACTCTCCTTATCCACATCACCCCCTGCACCTGTCTGGCCCCACACTGCATAAAAGCACCACGGCGATCGCCGCACGTTGCCGCCTCTTTTATGAACATGGCCTTAGGCGGATGCTTTGCTGGTTTCAGTTTTAGGGAACAATTGCACGACCAAAGTCTGTCCAATACTTCTAGGACAGATAGGCGTTTTTTGGAACAGTGGGAACGGATCTGCCATCGACTCGCAGAGCACATAATGCCAGACCAGCTTTCACTATACATTGTTGGTCATGTTGAAAGCAGACGCGTTGCAGAGCAAGTCCTTCAGCCGCTGTACCAGCTTCCGACTCTTCGCAATAGTGGCATCTGCCTTGGACCCTCAAGCCATCCCTACCGGGATGAATTACAAGATCTAGCCGCTACTGCAGTAAAACGTCTGACCTGTAAAGCTGTGCTGGCACTGCCGCAGACATTCCCATTTCTTAGCCTCCCAAGAGAGCTACAGCTGCAGATCTTGGCGGATACCCCCCTAGTGCAAGATGCCTGCATATGCATACAGGATGGAAGGCTTTCTCGCCATGGCTTGACCCACAGTTGTGATGATGATCACATTATAATGGACGGAGTACCAGGCCTGGAACGGGCAGCGTTTTGTACACACAAATGTGCCGCGTTCCGTACAGGCTGTGGCTACGCTACCTACGCTACATACTTCACCCAGGTCTCTTACTTGGGAAAAGCAATGGCAGACTTGGTAACAGATATCGTCTTCTCTCAAAACGCCTTTGGTATCTATACTTGGAACCCTAGCTTAGGGTGGTTCGACCAGGGTAACCTGGGGGGAATGCATTCCTTCTTAGCTGGGCTCCCATCGCACGCCCTTGGAAGGATTCGTCAGCTTACTATCTGGCTTCCTCCTATTGACACTATAAGCCTCCCTTACAACCACCCAGATTGGCCGCTATGGCTGGCAAGTGTTCAGCTCCTTGCCACCAGAGCGACACTCTCGGGCCTGGCTCTCACTATTCAAATTGGGAATTATCGTGCTAAGCGCGAACGCCTTGCCAGAAAGGAGCACTTTACTCCTCAAGACCAATCCCAAATACTGCGGGCCTACGAAGAAGATATTGTTTATCCTCTTATGCAGCTACAGGGTCTCAAGCTACTTTTCCTCTATGTCCCCTGTCCGTTTGGTAGAGGAAACGAGGAGGCACGAGTGCAGGTTGAGCGTAGGTTAGAACAGGTGGTCATGGGCGCCGACTACAACGCCTACAGAATGGGAAAACCACCACCTAACACGTATACCCGGCCATTCCTCTTTGACGAGTGGCAGTAGGAAGCAGTGTAGGGTATCTACTCATACAAGAGAAATGAAAAGGTGTATATACTTAGCTTAGAGCTAAGAAAACAGTAGCCTGTACTATACTCACTTGAGTTATGTATTCTATATTTATGCAACTGCCTTGATTTGATATAGTCCAAAGTAGAGTGTGCAGAGCATACGAGGGCCGCTACATTACCACTACCGCGCCGCATGCCACTACCGCCTCCTCCTGTCCATTACGTTTCAATCGCTGTTAACCGCTAGTGACTAAGTAGATTAGAGCATCTGGCGCGTACTGTTGCGCTGTGCCACTATATTTGCATAGAGAGCCTTACTTACTCTACATACTTGCGCACCTTAGTAGCAATAGGCATAGCGTAGATGTTTGATTTCTGTCTGTGCTTAGTTCTATATACTATATATGCTGTAAATGCATATCTTCTAAATTAAGATAATGTCTCTCTCTTACCGCTTAAATAGCACCTCTGTATGCTTAAGTAAGTAATTGAGTATATATGCATGTTTATCCTTCTTTTTATTTGCTACACAAAAGCCAACTATGCTACTAGTCTATAGAGAGCAATTTATTGCTAGAGTAGTGGTTGGATGTATTGCGCTAGGCTATCTTCTCTCCGCTCTCGTCTTTGGCCTTGTTCGATGCCACTAACAACTAAATAGAGCGAGGACAGAAGATAGCCTATCTACCTCTAAGCTAACACGAAAGCCTAGTCTAGGTACGTACTGAGAGTAGCAATAAGACTATGCTCGACATCGTAGGTGCTAACTACACATAGACTACTCTCTCTATTTCCAGCCTTTACGAGAAAAGCGCCTACCCTTAAGCGCTACCTACTTTTGCCGAGCGCAGCTAAGCAGCTACTCTGTCAGCCTAGCACCTCAGTTCACATGGTACACTGTGGACTGCATCTCCACGTGACTCTTAGTCACTGGCTTACTCATCATGTTGTGTATATAATCGCTCTATGTAGCTCTCTCAATACAACAACCTTCTTCTCACTTTTGCCCTGTCTCCTACATCCGACATACTCCTTACTCTTGTCTCCAACAACGCCGGATTGGTTGGCTTGTCCGTTAATGCTCCCGCCGCTTATGCCAGCAATGCATGCAGTCTATCCTACTGTAGGAGCGCATTTTGCATACGGGTGGGAGGTCTGTCCAGCAGGCATTACCGTCCCGCCGTCTTGTTTTCCGGTGTGCTATTCGCCCTCTATGTACTCAACACCTAGCGTAAGAGACTCGGCCACCACCCTGTTCGAGGAAGACATCCAGCCTATTGGGCTAGGTATAGACAAGGGCGTAGACTCGAAGCAGTCTATAGCTGGACTGCTAGATACAGCATTAGTATAACAACGCACTTTAGTAATCACTACATACTGCAAGTGCACTAGCCACCCTCGCTTCCTATTGTGAGTGTCTTGGGATCACCCCTATAGTAATGCGTGCTACTGATTTAGTGCTAGCTCAAGATAATCTAAGCGGGCGGTTGGGCTTAGTAAGAGCTCGCGGTGCGTTCTTAAGCTTAGACCTATAGATCTGTTTACTCTAATGTATTGGGAGGTAAGCATGCAGGTAAAGCTGCGGATTTGGCCTTGTCAGATGTGATTAGCCTTTCAGCAGGGCGCTCAGAGACGGCAGAACTGATCATGTGCTGGATTACTGCTAGCGCAGACTCAGGATAAGGAAGATAAAGATAAGCAGAGGAGACCCCTCGAGAGAACACAGAAGACACACAATCAATACACGACTATTAATTATAATCAATACTGATCAACATTATTTATCGTCCCACGATCTGATTAACCCTCCGATCTGACAATAAGTTAGCGACTATTTCCTCCGCCGTGTGACCTGGTCTTGGTGTCTTCAGTCCTATCCGACGCCAGCTTTTTAAGCACTGCAGCGCTGTGATCAACTCTGGCTTCATCTGGAGTCGCCGCGTTCCTAGCATATCTCCGAGCTTGCTTAAAGTACGCTCACAATTAGCTGCTGACGCTGGTATTGTGAGCAGGTCGATCGCTTCCACTGCTTATACTCATCGCCAAGATTCTCCTCCACCTGCTTAATAACAGCGTCAAGTTGTAATTTCTGCGCGTCCCAAATGACGCTGATATCCCATTTGCAACGCTCTGAGACACCTCTACATTGTTCTCCTGCATGAGGGCGATGAGCGTGCCTTGATTTGAATCTGTACGCGCGGTTACTGGACCGGAAACGTTCATGCTGTGACCTTTGAGCCGCCTAGCTAAGTGGGGGGGCGCTGGACGTTGATCTAGATGAGTATTCTCCTCCTAGATTCTTGTTAACGTGACAATAGCGGTAGAGCTAATAGTTCTTCTGCTTTATGCGGTGATACACGGGCCAACCGTATAAGTATATACAGCTAGGGAGACCTTTAGCGTGGTCCTTGCCGCGCTTCTCAAGGTGTGGGACGCGCACCCAGTCTAATCCGTCGAAAGTGCTGTCGTCATCAGCAGCCTCAAGAGGGACGTCACTGTTGTCCTGAGCGTTTGTACCAGTGAGGGAAGAAGCAGCGGGCGCGACGGACGCGTCTAGGTGAGGCTGACCGCGATTGTCGCATCGGACGAGGCAAGAGAGTTGGGATAATAGTTGTATAGGCATAGCAACACCACAAATACACTGTAGGACGCGTAATAATGATACAATTGATGACAGGAATAAGCTCAAAGTTCAGATGATCGGGTGGCAGATTGCCCAAAATACCAACATTTTCGCGCTAGCCTCTTTTTTCAGCCTTATCAACAACCTCATGAAACGCCAAAACACCAAAATATCAGTTGGTGTCAGTCAACCCAGTCAAACTCAAGAACTCAAACTGAACTAACTGACAAATTATAAGCTTGGTACTGACACTGTACTGACTAAATGTTGGACAGAGCCGATAGTCCACTGATAGCTTTCACGTGATCGCGCGTAGTTAGCGTCTTGGCAGCCACTGAGAGCCTCTTACGGGCTCTCACGCGCCTACCAATACACATCATGTGGGACTACAAAAAGGCCGACCTTCTTGCAGATGTACTGTGGTATCAGGCAAAAGTTTTGTAGGTGGGTCCTCGGAGACAGGGGGTATGCTCAAGTATGGTCTAAGCCTAATTCAGTCCAATTTTACGTACAAAACTCAATACTTTGTGTGACCGCCCTTGGCATCAATTACAGCCTGGCATCGATCCTTCATGCTATCTATCAGTTCCTTCAGCGTGTCAGGAGAGATCTGATCCCAGGCCTCCTTCACAATCTCACGAAGCTGCTCGTATGAACGCTGCTTGCCACTTGACAGATCTGGGTAGTGGCTCTCTATATAGTCCTTCATCCTGTTCCACACAGCCTCAATAGGATTAAGATCTGGTGAGAATGCTGGCCAGAAGATTGGGCAGATTCCCCTCTCCTCCAGCTCCTCAAGAGTATAGGCTGCTGAGTGCCCAGGAGCTCCATCCTGCATGAATTTCAGAGATGGATTCAGGCGTAGCCAGCCGTGTACGAGAGGGATTATCCTCTCACAATAACTCTCCTTATTAATAGACTTCCACTCCTTCTCCCAGAACAGAGATGGACCCTTTGTTATGCCAGAGAAGCAGCCCCAGAACATCCACCCGCGCTTCTTCCGTATCTTGTCTACGATGCAGGTATCGTCAAGCTCCTCTCCAGGTCTTCTTGTTACCCAGACTCTCCTGTGTCTCCCTCCTGTGACCCACGTCTCATCACTCCAGAGTATTGTCCACCATTCTTCTTGTGTCCAATTAACGTGAGCCTCCGCCCACGCGAGCCGTATCTGTCAATTTGCCTCAGAAAGAGGGGGCTTAGCACGAGCTATACGTCGCACATACCCTCGGCTTCGCAGCGCGTTGCGGATAACGTATTCGCCGACGTTCCAGTGTGAGAAGGGGCCTTCAGCAAGGCGGGCGAAGCTCATTTGGCGCGAGGGTCGCGAGCTCGTAACGTACATTACGAGCTCGTCAATCTGATCGTTCGTGAGCTGACGTGGGCGACCTGTACGCTTCTTGGGCGTCACGCGTTCGGCATGGATAGCATAGCCAACCTGCCTCACAGAGACCTTTAGCAAGTCTGCAATATACTGATGATCATGACCAGCAAGAGACAGAGTCTGCACTTGGAGACATTGATCGCGAGAGAGATGCGGCGTGTGACGTGGCGTTGACGGAGGACTCATGATAGACAGGATGGATGAGAGATGAGGTAGCGCGACAACAGACGCGGCAGAGGCGCATTAATTTCCATACAAAAATACAGGGTTTTTGATGTAAATTGGTCTTTAGGGAGTTCTCGCGCTGCCCCTCGACCCCCTGTCTCCGAGGACCCACCTACAAAACTTTTGCCTGATACCACAGTA
>MU006254.1:145759-160734 GCA_010093685.1 Ophiobolus disseminans
AGACGGCAGAACTGATCATGTGCTGGATTACTGCTAGCGCAGACTCAGGATAAGGAAGATAAAGATAAGCAGAGGAGACCCCTCGAGAGAACACAGAAGACACACAATCAATACACGACTATTAATTATAATCAATACTGATCAACATTATTTATCGTCCCACGATCTGATTAACCCTCCGATCTGACAATAAGTTAGCGACTATTTCCTCCGCCGTGTGACCTGGTCTTGGTGTCTTCAGTCCTATCCGACGCCAGCTTTTTAAGCACTGCAGCGCTGTGATCAACTCTGGCTTCATCTGGAGTCGCCGCGTTCCTAGCATATCTCCGAGCTTGCTTAAAGTACGCTCACAATTAGCTGCTGACGCTGGTATTGTGAGCAGGTCGATCGCTTCCACTGCTTATACTCATCGCCAAGATTCTCCTCCACCTGCTTAATAACAGCGTCAAGTTGTAATTTCTGCGCGTCCCAAATGACGCTGATATCCCATTTGCAACGCTCTGAGACACCTCTACATTGTTCTCCTGCATGAGGGCGATGAGCGTGCCTTGATTTGAATCTGTACGCGCGGTTACTGGACCGGAAACGTTCATGCTGTGACCTTTGAGCCGCCTAGCTAAGTGGGGGGGCGCTGGACGTTGATCTAGATGAGTATTCTCCTCCTAGATTCTTGTTAACGTGACAATAGCGGTAGAGCTAATAGTTCTTCTGCTTTATGCGGTGATACACGGGCCAACCGTATAAGTATATACAGCTAGGGAGACCTTTAGCGTGGTCCTTGCCGCGCTTCTCAAGGTGTGGGACGCGCACCCAGTCTAATCCGTCGAAAGTGCTGTCGTCATCAGCAGCCTCAAGAGGGACGTCACTGTTGTCCTGAGCGTTTGTACCAGTGAGGGAAGAAGCAGCGGGCGCGACGGACGCGTCTAGGTGAGGCTGACCGCGATTGTCGCATCGGACGAGGCAAGAGAGTTGGGATAATAGTTGTATAGGCATAGCAACACCACAAATACACTGTAGGACGCGTAATAATGATACAATTGATGACAGGAATAAGCTCAAAGTTCAGATGATCGGGTGGCAGATTGCCCAAAATACCAACATTTTCGCGCTAGCCTCTTTTTTCAGCCTTATCAACAACCTCATGAAACGCCAAAACACCAAAATATCAGTTGGTGTCAGTCAACCCAGTCAAACTCAAGAACTCAAACTGAACTAACTGACAAATTATAAGCTTGGTACTGACACTGTACTGACTAAATGTTGGACAGAGCCGATAGTCCACTGATAGCTTTCACGTGATCGCGCGTAGTTAGCGTCTTGGCAGCCACTGAGAGCCTCTTACGGGCTCTCACGCGCCTACCAATACACATCATGTGGGACTACAAAAAGGCCGACCTTCTTGCAGATGTACTGTGGTATCAGGCAAAAGTTTTGTAGGTGGGTCCTCGGAGACAGGGGGTATGCTCAAGTATGGTCTAAGCCTAATTCAGTCCAATTTTACGTACAAAACTCAATACTTTGTGTGACCGCCCTTGGCATCAATTACAGCCTGGCATCGATCCTTCATGCTATCTATCAGTTCCTTCAGCGTGTCAGGAGAGATCTGATCCCAGGCCTCCTTCACAATCTCACGAAGCTGCTCGTATGAACGCTGCTTGCCACTTGACAGATCTGGGTAGTGGCTCTCTATATAGTCCTTCATCCTGTTCCACACAGCCTCAATAGGATTAAGATCTGGTGAGAATGCTGGCCAGAAGATTGGGCAGATTCCCCTCTCCTCCAGCGCCTCAAGAGTATAGGCTGCTGAGTGCCCAGGAGCTCCATCCTGCATGAATTTCAGAGATGGATTCAGGCGTAGCCAGCCGTGTACGAGAGGGATTATCCTCTCACAATAACTCTCCTTATTAATAGACTTCCACTCCTTCTCCCAGAACAGAGATGGACCCTTTGTTATGCCAGAGAAGCAGCCCCAGAACATCCACCCGCGCTTCTTCCGTATCTTGTCTACGATGCAGGTATCGTCAAGCTCCTCTCCAGGTCTTCTTGTTACCCAGACTCTCCTGTGTCTCCCTCCTGTGACCCACGTCTCATCACTCCAGAGTATTGTCCACCATTCTTCTTGTGTCCAATTAACGTGAGCCTCCGCCCACGCGAGCCGTATCTGTCAATTTGCCTCAGAAAGAGGGGGCTTAGCACGAGCTATACGTCGCACATACCCTCGGCTTCGCAGCGCGTTGCGGATAACGTATTCGCCGACGTTCCAGTGTGAGAAGGGGCCTTCAGCAAGGCGGGCGAAGCTCATTTGGCGCGAGGGTCGCGAGCTCGTAACGTACATTACGAGCTCGTCAATCTGATCGTTCGTGAGCTGACGTGGGCGACCTGTACGCTTCTTGGGCGTCACGCGTTCGGCATGGATAGCATAGCCAACCTGCCTCACAGAGACCTTTAGCAAGTCTGCAATATACTGATGATCATGACCAGCAAGAGACAGAGTCTGCACTTGGAGACATTGATCGCGAGAGAGATGCGGCGTGTGACGTGGCGTTGACGGAGGACTCATGATAGACAGGATGGATGAGAGATGAGGTAGCGCGACAACAGACGCGGCAGAGGCGCATTAATTTCCATACAAAAATACAGGGTTTTTGATGTAAATTGGTCTTTAGGGAGTTCTCGCGCTGCCCCTCGACCCCCTGTCTCCGAGGACCCACCTACAAAACTTTTGCCTGATACCACAGTAACCAAGCTTGCAGCTCGAACAGACTGTGGCTGATTATACCCGCCAAAACGTAGATCACGTGAAATGTTAGCATCAGTTCCATCGCTTATGGGCTTACCACGAAAATGCGCACGGTCAGAACTATTATTGTTAAGGCCCACCAAGCGTCGCGCAGTCTGCTCATCGCTATAAAGACTGGAAGCAGTTACTGTGTACGCGTTAGAGGAGGGCTTCAAAGGGATATATCCACAGTACCTTCATTTCCTACCTGAACTAACACCTGGGAGGTTTCAGGAATGCCTACGTCCTCGTATATAGAATTAAAAAAGGCGCGAAAGCCATCCAACCATCCACCTATCGGTTTAGACTGGATGATCTGTGATTGCGACGGTGCAGCCATCCTAAAACATTCGCCAAAAAGTTGTACTGACGTTGCGCATGCGGTCGATCAAGACCTGCGCGCTTTAAAGAGACTAGGAGGAACCACCAAAAGAGACGCGCATAGTAATAAGTAGCAATTGAAGAATGCTGCGGCGAACGTGTGACCTACGTGAAGGCTCCGCTTGAGCCAGAGGAGATTCTTCACGGCTAAGTAGCAGCGATAGTACAAGCTTAGTATTGAGTGCAAGCGACTGGCGAAAGATAGAGCAATTGCTGAAGCAGGCAGTGGACGATATTTACGACTCTAAGTCGCGGCAGCTCAGCCAAACGATCCACACGATCTTAGTGAAAGATCAGCTCCTTACACACAAGAACGAGTTACTCAAAGAAGCTCTAGCCAATAAGAAGCGACGTAGGCAGCGTGACAAAGCTTTGCTGCTTGAGAAACCAGATAATTGGGATAGAGGAGCGATCTTTTGGAGCCCTGCAAAGGTGGCTGACGCTCGGCATCAACAGGAGCTCAAGGGCCTCAAAGAGCAGCAGGAAATACACCAAAAAAGCGAGGCTGCAAAGCTTAGGGAGGAACAAAAGATTGCTAAGGCTCAGCTCCTTGAACAGCGTCGTCAGAATCGAGTTGTAGCCAAAGAGGAGCGTGAGTGCTTGGCTGCCAAGAAAGCACTTCAGCGCGAGGAAGATAAGATGGTCAAGCAGCTTAAGAAACAACTCCAAAACGATCTCAAATTATCCCAAAAGGGTAAGAAGCAGAGCCTTAAAGCCTCTAAGGCTGCGCAAGCTCCTGTTGTTGATTCTGAGCCTAATGAGGTAGAGGAAGTAGTTCTAATGCTCACCGGCCGCGGGCGGCCAATACGGCCGCCTAAGAAGCTACTTACATAATCTAAAATTTAGAAACTACTGCTTAAAATAGTAGAAACTCAACACTAAAAAGTCCTATAATAATAGCTATTGTACATGGCTCAAAAACGTCATGTTTGTAGGTGGGCGTTGCGCGTTTTCACGATCGTCAGGTGGGGGCGATCGCCAGGTGGTTGCTTATGTTACTGGTACCTACCGGTAAGCACGCCTAGCCGCTTCACGCCCGCCCAGCCGCTTCACGCCCACCTAGCTGCTTCACGCCTGCCCGCCTACTTCACGCCCGCCCGGCCGCTTCACGCCCACCCAGCTGCTTCACGCACGCCTGACCGCTTCACGCCCGCCTAGCTACTTCACGCACGCCCGGCCGCTTCACGCCTACCCAGCTGCTTTACGCACGCCTGGCCGCTTCACGCCCGCCTAGCTGCTTCACGCACGCCCGACCGCTTCACGCCCACCCAGCTGCTTCACGCACGCCCGGCCGCTTCACGCCCACCCAGCTGTTTCACGCCCGCCTACTTCACGCACGTCTAGCTGCTTCACGCCTGGCCGCTTCATGCCTGGCCGCTTCACGCCTGGCCGCTGCTCAGCCTCAACGCTCACGAACCAAGGTTGAGATAATACAAGCTCCCGCGATGGGAATGCCTCCAGCGGTTAGAGCTGAGCGCATTCGACAACGGCTTTGTACATACAGTGTGTTATGTACCAGTGCAACGGAAGATGAAAATACGATCTGTCCTTCCCATCGTCACCACCGAACGCAAAGGCAAAAATTCAGACGCAACCTCAAACACAAAGAGGGACCTAAATTTCTTACGAAGAGACCTAACGCGGCGCCCCCAACGTCAGAAATCCTGCAGTTGCCGTCGACTTCCAAAACAGCATCAGTTACGCGCGCACCAGCTGTGTCATGGGACAAGCTGATGTGGGTCTCTTTTCCTGATGCAAGACCACTCTATGAAACCGCTACCCTTGCTATCCAGCTTTTCCCCGAAGATCACCAAAGCCTTAGCCACGACTCCTGGCTAGCAGAAGCCTACTCGATGGCGAAATTGCGCAATACAGTCATAAAGGCAGACAATGGAGGTTACTATGTGCATCAGGGACTGGTTACGCTCCTAGCCTTGAAATCTCTGAACACTATTTCCGTTGTGGCACATACGTGGGACTGGCTGTCCCAACAACTTCGCAATAACCAGCTCTCAAGCTCCTACAAAGACGATAACGGACAGTCTACACACGGTATTTTGTTCTTGCATTGGACCACCAATGAGCCTACAACGCCTACTCTGGACACGGTGTATAACGCAGTACGGCTGCTAAAGCACACGCATGGAGCCTCCTTTCGGGTATACCCGAACGAGAGCGAATCATGGCAGGAAAGGGCTAAGCTAGGGGACATCCGCGCGCTGGACGATGTGGCGCGATCAGCTCCGTCGACGTTTTCGTATCGGCCCAAGACGTGTTTTGGGCACAATACATGCAAGCTCCAAGACTGCCAGAAGACTGTCCACAAGAGAACCCATAGTGGCTGCGCTACGCACGTCTACGTGCGGGAACGAGAAGAACGTGGTCAGCTTACCTGTGATCTGGAGACGGCTTTGTCAGAACCGCCCCCACATGGTAGCGCCCATCGGAAAAACCAGCGATTGATGACGGGAAAGCCGTCCAAAAAGCCAACGTATGATGCTGATAGCTCGACGCACTGGTTTCACCAAGAATTCGTTCCAGCACTACAACGCTGTGAATTCAGAGTCTTCATCGCCACCGAGCCCGATGAGAAAGGCCACCGAGGTCGAACTGGTAGGGTTGTTGCGATTGCAAAGACAGCCTTCGATCAAGATACAAAAGCACTTGCAGCGCGAGAGTTTCTCCCAGAGGACTTGGGGGCTCCACTGACACGGTCAGATCTTGAGCAGTTTGCGCTCTTCGTCTTTGAAAGCCTGCGTGCACAGACTGACAGCATGACGTTCTTCGAGTCTCTCGAAGTTGGTGTTCGCCTCGATATTGGCGTTGGAGACAACGGGACACTTATCAAGTCGAAATTATTCGTGAACGAGATTACGCGGTGGTACGGAGGCCATTACTTTTCCCACCACATCTGCGCAGAACCCAAAACCCAAATCTGCAAAGCATTCGCTCACGCCTTTAACGCATATTTGAATGTGGGCATGAATGATATGTTCTAGTAGGCGAATGCAAAGAATACCGTGGCTGCGTGTACAGTACAAGGGTGATGTCTGGCTAGAGCTGTGGGCTGCCAGCGGAGGGAGTGGTCTAATTAGTGTGCGTCCGGTGTACAATAAGATCAACGAACTAATCTACTCTGATCTTCTCTCCCAGCCTTTTAGACTTTCTTGTACGCCTGTGGTCCTGCCATAGTATCGCGGAGCATGCATGTCCTGGGCCCGTTGACGTCCGTACCCTTTGCGGAAGACGATACGAAGATTCAGCGAGGCCTACTGTGCTCCTTGGGCTTGGATCACTGCATCCAATGTCGACGATGAGTGTATACAATGGGTTCATGGAGCATTAGATTATGTTATGTTGTTTCAGATTAGGATGCAGTATATTGAGGCTATGAACATACGTCAGGCAAGACGCTAGCTGACGCATAGTGTCATCAGGGAAATTGAATGAACAGAAATGCATTCCTAGGATGGAGTAAATCTAGCGCGATAGCGGTTGCTGGCGGCGACATAGTGATGCCCACTGTAGGTCCTTTACCCTGACACCATGTATGTGAATTGACGTAGGGGTTGAAGCTAATAACCTTGTCGAGCTTGCATATGTTTCCCTGGACAGAGTTTTAGCGAGGCTGAGCAGGTTTGAGTAGAACTTACATGGGCAAATCATACACAACCTTGAAAGCATTCATAACCTGTTTCGAGACGCATCAGCATTTGCCATATGGGACTAAGTAAAACCCTCAGCCACCTCTTCAGCTTCAAATTTTCGATATATATCTCATTTAAAACATATCATGTACACTACCTAGTAGGGAATATCCGAAGGGTATTGTACTTCATGAAATATCACCAAAGACACCACTTTTTAAGCCAATATTTGACAAGCATTATCGTCATATCAGAGTCATATCGCGCTGTACCACTATTTGACTAACAAATTAAATATTGAGATGATTTGGAAATGATCGGAACCCTTACCCCCAGCGCTCTCCAAACTGATGGTGATCTAGCTCTTGATATGATCGCGGAGCTCTCGAAACCTGCAAACAGTGTATCTTTGTTGTCGGCTTAGCCTTCAAGGCAGTTGAGAAAGCCTTGAGGTAGTCGTCAACTGATCCTCCATATGAGACAGCGTGAGAGTGCCATCTCTCTAGTGCCTGGAGATCAGCATTTCGTCGTGTACGTTGCGGGCCTTCGATGACGTTGTCCGTGCTGAGATCGAGGTTTCGACGTCTTGGAGCGTTGTTCTCATGTCGATCAGGTATATAGCCTTCGATCTGCGTTGCTGAAAGGTCTTGAGATTCTTGCTCAACATTGTATTGTTGTTCTTGAGCTAACTGCTCGTCCAGAGCGCGTTGCTCTTGTTCTGATTCAGAGGAGAGAGAATCGTCTCATCTGTCTTTAATTGAGGTTTCTGGAGTCAACAAACCCGTGTTAGGCTGCTCCTTATCCTGTTCGGTCACCTCACCCGCCTTCTAAGACTCCATGAGCTCAGATGTGTGTGAAGGCTGTTGTTGACGACGTTGTCGAGTCGTCAAGAGATCTTCAATTGCCATATCGTCAGATTCGAACTCCTCAGGAAATGCAAGAAGCTCAATAACCTCTTCAATCACTGATTCTTAAGCGTAGCCTTGCAGGCCTTCGTAGAATTTCGTGGGCTCGAAGACGACATCTCGTGTGCGTATGACCTGGTCCTTGGTAGGCAGTCAGATTCTGAAGATTTTGGTAGAGTTGTAGCCAGCAAGGTGGCCATTCAGTGCTCGGCTTTCGAGCTTGTCTGCGCGCTTCAGCAAGCGGTTGAGTACGTAGGCTCAACAGCCTATCGGTCGCATGTGTTGAACCTTTGGCTTTGTTCCCCATACAACTTCATACGGTGTCTTCCATTGCAGCACTTCTGTTGGTGTCCGATTCAGCACGTATGCTGCTGTTCGAATCAGTTCGTAAGACAGTGACTTTGGCAGTCCTGCTTGGATCCTCATGGCTCTGGATCGGATAACAAGCAGCGATCCCGCTCGCTCTCCCAGTCCGTTCTGCTCTTCTGTATACTCAGCTCGTGCCTCGTATCGAATACCCAGGTCTCTGCAGAGCTCGTACACGAAATTCGGTGACACACCGTATCCTCGTTCGTTGTCTGTCTTGATAGCGGTTACGTCGCAGTCAAAGACTCGCTGTATGCTGCGTATGTCCTGGATAATCCATCGGCTCAAAAAAGGCTTTGATCGATGAGGGAAAGTAGAGACTTTGTGCTATTTTGAGTATTAATCAACAGAGTGTCCAGCCCATTGATCACCATTCAAGCAGGCTTCTCCTTGAGGTACCAGCTGGATCACATCCACAGAGATTCGATAGAAGGGCTTTTGAGCTTGGTCCTCCTGTTGTCGTCAAGAGATCTGCTTTGTCAACTTTGACTCTGTATAGACAGTGCAGACTTTGTCAGTGTTGCCTTCAACAACAAGTCCGTCAACGCTTGCTGTGAGCTTTTCAATAGCTTTCTTGCCAGGATGACCCCACATCTGGTGGGCTGTCCTAACATAGACTGTCTGATCTGGGCGCAGAGCCTTCAAAGGTCGGTAGGTAGTGCTGAAAGATGACAGCAAAGTCGGCTTCGGTCGGCGCGAGGCTTCGGAGTCCACCAGCCAGTGTCCTCCATCGTGCTCCAGGTACACGGCAGTGAGAGAGTTGGCAAGGGTTCTGGGTTCCGGTTAGTAAATGGCAAGTGCTTTTGGCTACCATAAACTTTGCAGCTACTACAATTCTGTTTGTAACCAATTCTCGTCACTTTTGATATTGTCCCCATCAATAAGTATAATGCCTCCAGTACTTCTAGCATGCTCGTCGCATACCAATGTGCCCTTGATTTTTGCTGCCGCATTCGAGTGGTGGAGTCCGAGTTCCGTGGTGATAGAATCAATCAGCCCTTGGCCTGCTGCCGAAGATATCTTGTTCTGCTGCTGCGCGATACTTGTCTGCAGCATCAGCTCCAGCTGACGGACTCTACGTTCTGCTTCTTGCTTCATCACCTCTGTATCATGGTCCATATTCTTGACCGACGTATCCACCCTTAAATGTATGGTTTGCAATCTATTTATGCCCTTGTTGTCTTGCAAAACTTTGGGGAGCGTATATGCGGAGTGGACTTGCTTTAGCTACTGAACAGACGTAAGGTGCAGGCGATAAACTGCAGTGTGGCGTAGTTGAGTAATGTATAGTAAGGTTTCTTTGAAACACTTCTTTTGTTTGGTATTCATGCAACCATTGGATAGAATGTCTAAATAATTCCTGACAACACGTACCCACTTTGTGAGCTCGACCGCAGCTGCACAACTCCAGCCAAACTTCTCAAGCAAGAAAGGAAGCCACCGCTTTATGAATTGGAAGCATGCTTCTTCAAGGATTTGCTGAGATGACGAAAGTATGCAATGTTGAACGTTGTAGTGAAACATAGATAGTTGCGGAGTTACGTGAAAGGGTCCGTTTCCTTGGCTATTAAGGATAGAAATTCCTACATGCAAGCATGTGAGATGTCACTTATTAGATAAAAGAATGGCTGAAGTACATACCGGCTGTAGTCCCTGGACTTGATGTGTTGATAGCCTCAGTTTGCACTACTTGTCCAACATTGATTGACCTCCTAGGCAATGCCTTACGTTTCTTTGAGATGTTTCCTGTTAACCTTTCTAAGGGCGATCTTGTGAGGAGGTCTAGAAAGTGCTTGCTTGTCTGCTCCTCAGACTGGAACACGAGATCTTCAAGAAGAGACTTGAGGATAGAGCCGATGTTGTTGATGTACGCGTCGCCAGCAGAATCTTGTAAGCCAGGTATATGATTCAGGAGAATTTTGCGTATAGCCTTTTTCTTCGCACGTTCTTTCCAGTAAAGAGCTCGCTATACATTAAGAATACCTGTCGATGATCGCAGGTGCTCGGGCATCTATCTAGCCTCGAAGTATCGTGGAAGCAAGTTTTCTTCTTAATCCTGGCTTAGCATGGCTCCCTGGTTGCGTGTTCGTGTCCAATGTTCGTGTCTAAAGTGCCATGCGTTGCCATCCCACCGTTAACGATGCTGGCAATGCGGGCAACGATCAGCAGTCTTGGCGACGCCCCACTCCACGGCGCGTACGGTACCACGCGCCGCAAAAGACAACCACAGCACCATCCAGCAGCCCCAACGCTAGGCGCTTCACATTGAGCGGAAGTCCCCTCTCAGACCCTCCCGCGATCTGCACGAATCATCCACGCCGTCCTCAGTGTAGGTAACCCACTGCCTCCTTGGCAACACTCTGATGTCACAGCAGTTGGTCCCAGGCCATTGCTATTAAATCCTTTTCGCTATGCTCAGCGCCTCCTTAACTGTCACCGCTATTGTTGGGAAGCTATTGCAGCCGCGTCAAAGTAACTTTATTGTGTACATCATGTTGCAGGTATACTTCTAATAGCTAGAGGACAATAGGGAGGCTGATACACTTATTGGACAGCTGTCTACGTCAACGCTTCTTAAGAACGTTGCGACCACCTTTCTACCCAATTAGCTCACTTACTACGTTCACTGTTTACACTCACGTCTTGCGCATACTTATCCACTCTAGCCCAAAACGATGTTCACTTCACCTGTCACCTCACCACCCTCGACTTAGCACAGCTTCAACCGCCTCTACCCTCTGACTTTACCTCCCTCAATATCCGCCTAAACACAACAACATCAACACTTTCTTGCACAATGGTTGGCTAGAAGGACCACGCTTGCTGGGCGCATGTCGACATCTTTAACCTGCTCGGCATTGATCCCCACTCCACCAACTTGACGTAGGAGATGCTGGATGCTTGTCCGTGACAAATTGTCAAACAGTTGCGCCCAAACGACCCTACTATCATACCTCCAGATGGAGTTTCTATCACCCTAGTCAACTTATTCCGCTCTGAGCTCTTTAACATTCTCTACCCCTCAGTCCAGCGTGGCAAAGAACTCTACGTAGGCGACGCAACGCCTGATTCTCGCTAAGAGCTCGCCTAGGCTCTGGATAAGATCAACAGGGCAAAGCTTGACGGACACAAACGGACTTGGGACGCTGAGAATGGTGTTCCTAGCAATTGGCTTGGTGTGGATGCCGCTCTTGACCATAGCAACATTAGTGGTGACATGCCAGCGGGCTCCTCAGCTACTCCACTATCGAATAGCTTTGCTGCAGCGCAGACTGTATGTATAACCTGTTAGCATTACAAAGCATGCAAGCAAAGCTAACTCAAGCCTAGGACGGCGCGACTGAACTATTGAGCGTGATGAACAACAACTCAATCCCGCTAGGCCTGGGCGGTACTCGCGAAGACCCAATTGACTTCAGTGGCGATATCACTTCCGCCTCCGCATCTGTTTTTGCCTCTGCCGACAACAGCCAAGCTCTTGTCCTTATGCCGCTGCACCAACAGGACAAGTTCATGCAGCTTGCGAAGTGCGACGCTGCACCAGCAAACTTCAAGTACGTGATTGCGCCGTCTCGACTTCGGGCGATGGCGCAGAAATACACAAACAACAAGAGTGCAGTGGTGATTAGAGTGGTAAGGCGTCTGGATTGGAATGCTGCGCAGACATTCCCCGAGTATATCTGCATAGCCGCGCTTGAGGGTGGCAATGCTTTGCGCATCCGGGTGAAGCAATAGAGAGAGCGTTGGAGGCAATGAGTTGCCTAGGTGGCCTAGCGGAGGCTCCATCTACCTCTTGCTAGAAGAGATCAGGCAGCAGGGTTATCTTTTCCGCCTCTTCTGCGACAACTTCGATAAGGCGCGCCTGCGGATGTACCTTGCGATTATGGAGAAGAAGGGAAAGATGCCTATAGTCAAGGATAAAGCGATTGTTCTGCGCAGCAGCTAAGAGCTAACTTTGGGTGATAGAGGGGCTTAAAGCGAACATGGGTGCGGGCTCAACGCACGCTGGCTAGATAAGGTTATAACGCTGAGGCTCAAGACCTTAGGAGGGGCGTTTAATCGAGGAAGGAGAAGTGGAATTACGTGAACATGGAGAAGTTAGCGGAATTAAAGCCAGGGCTTGTGAGCAGGGAACGACATTTTCTTAATCGGATCACGAAGGCCCTCACGCCATGCTACTGGCCGTTGATTTGAGCAGCAGCTGGCAGTCAGTAGCTCTCTAGCAGATGCAATATATATAATACGAAAAGGAGAACGAGCGCGCATTTCATTTAGTAGGAAGATAGTGCTGCGGTTTTTTTGTTACCCGTCCAAGTCCCTGCCCCGTCGCATGTTGAGATGCGATAAGGAGTGAGTTTTCCATTGTATTCACACGCTTTATGATGCCTTCTTCGCCTCTAGCGCTGCCTTTGCTGCTACCTTTTTCGCCTTCCTAAATGTCTTTTCTGCCCTCGTCTTATCTCCCTTCTTAATGCGCTAGGTCTGTTCTTGCTCCAACTCGGCATTCTCTGCTATCTTCTTGGACTAAACAGCTACCCTACCTAATTGCGACATTTGAGTGTATGTAAGAACGCCGCACGCGCTTTCAAACGCTGCCCTCAATTTGGCTGGATCTTGATTCTAAGGCTTGAAATGCGGATGTGAGGCAGCTCAGTGTTTGAGCGATTGTTTTACGCTGTTCCGGTAGCTGCAAGATCTTAGCATTTGAGTGTGTGTGAGGACGCCGCATGCGCTTTCAAATGCCGTCTTTGGTTTCGCCGGATCTTGTAAGCTCGGCTCAATAGCCAGCAGAATGAAGATTGAGGCGGGCGAACGCAGGAAGGACGAGAGAGGGGAGGCGGTGATCTCTGAATCAATCTCGTTTTGATGCATGCTGTTGACTCTGCTTGCTCGAGCTCGCAGTTCTGTCATCTAATTATCACCGAGGCCGCGTCGTCTCATCTCGGCGTTCTCGGCGGAAATCACCTCCGCGGCTTCTAATTGGCCAGGACCGGCCGGCGCGCGCCCCACCAAAGCATCAGCGCCGCTGCTTCACTCACCACTGTACCAGCAACCTCGCAATCTCACCCACTCTTAACACCAACTACTCTCTCTACCCGCAACCTCTTGCCCACAACCGCTTTTGCTGTCTATGCTCTAAACCACGTCATTGCTCCTTGCGCCGTGCCAAAAGGCCTTGCAAATCTGAGCGACGCGGCGGTCCGCTTTCAGCATCAGTTCGTGCCGGGTCGTAACTGCTTGCTGCTCGCCGCAACCCCACTTTGCGAGCCTCACCTCACCCCTGCCGCCCGCCCTCAAAGCCCTTGTGTGCTCGGGACAAAGCATTGCTGTCTATCACCCACTACATGCAACCCAACACGCCGGAACCCAGTAACAATGCTAAAAGGAAGTTATTGCTGCAGCAGAACAGAGCGGATACCAAGAAGTAGAAGAGAGATCAGCAGGCGCATTTGCAGCTAAAACACAACATCGTCCTTTCTCGCGTCTGCCTGGTCGAGTCGCGATATCCGCCTAGAGAGCACTAGACACTCCCCAAAGTGTTGCGCAACCCGAAGAGCAAGAGCAAGAGCAAGGACAAGGGCAAAGGTAAAGACAGGGACACTAGCGAGAACAAGAACGACGAGCGTGATGAGCTGCCAACGGCCAAGGATACCAGGCCGCCAAAGGACAAGGGTATTCGCGCCGCTGTTGCCGCGCGAGTGCTGACCACCATACCTTATACTGGCGCCGTCTTGCATGCCGCTATCCCCAACTCCTTATGCCGACGATGCAGGCTGGAGCGAAGTTTCACACAACAGATGCCCACAACAGATGCCTACGGCGTATCCTTCCAGCAGTTTTGGCTTGAGGGATGGCGCAAATACACTAAGCTACTGTTCATCTCTAGCGACCGACGGCGAGATAAGCCGGAGCTTGATCGCTGTACCAAGAAACTGCTCAATACAGTCGACCGCATTATGTCGCGGAAGCCTAGGCGACTCATCACAACGATGGACCCCGACACAGCCCGGCGCTAGCGCTCCAGTCACAAGCCCATCGCAAAAGCGGTCCTGGATTCCGTTGATGGGCTTAAGCACGCCAAGGCGCACTAAGCAGGGTATAATACCGATCCTAATCGTCTAAGAACTTCGTCCTTCCGCATAGGCGGTATTGGATCTATGCTGGCGGTCTGTATCTCAACGGGCGCCGGCACCGCCTACTACTATAATGATGGGGACGATGGTATGCTATACATTCTTTAAACGTTATCTTGCTAACAAGTTTAGGTCATTTCTACTCCGCTATCCTAGTTCTTAGCACTAAGCTGGGCTATATAATTTTCGGCCACCCCACTAAACCTGCCACATTGACTTTGAAGCGTCACAACCCAATAACTACACGCTTAATATGGATAGCTGCGAGCTCGCTATACAATCAGCTATCCGTGATCTTAATTCTAGTATTTATAAAAGCCAGCGCCAAGCTAGCAAGGCGTACGGCATCCCGCGAACGACGCTGCAGGCTCGCCTAGCCGGCCACTAACCTCACGCGATAGCTTATCAGAATCAGCAACGATTAACTCCAGATCAAGAGGAATTTCTTGTTGAATGAATTCTTGATAAGGATCTCCGCGCGCAGCCTCCCTCCCATAATCGTGTACGAGAAATGGCTACCTAATTCCTCCGCATAAACGGTAACAACGCGCTACTTAGGCATCTCTAGGTCTCCCACTTCCTCCAACGCAACCAACGCGTCCACTCAATTGTTAGCAGATCTATTGAGGCTGCTCGTACAGACAGTACCAATCCAGAGGCAATACAGGTGTAAGAGGTTAGACCTCTACTGTCCTCAGTGGATACACTTCGGTTCATTGGAACATCATGGAACGTCATGGAATGTCCTGGAACGTCATGGAAT
>MU006255.1:10803-37036 GCA_010093685.1 Ophiobolus disseminans
CGATGCACAGACAGACGCTGGCGCGTTACGAGAAGGTGCTCGGGCCTGAGCATCCATCCACGCTGATGAGCATAAACAACTTGGCGTTAGTGCTGGACAGCCAGGGCAAGTACGAAGAGGCAGAGACGATGCACAGACAGACGCTAGCGCGGATGGAGAAGGTGCTCAGGCCTGAGCATCCAGCCACGCTAACGAGCGTATACTGTCTTGCCCACCTCCTTGCACATCAACATCGCTATGATGAAGCCCTTGCTCTGTATGAGAGGGCATGCGCTGGGTACCACGCTGTGCTTGGGAAGGATCATCCGACTACTCGTGCGTGTCGCCAGCATTACGCCAACACGCTTGCATCGCAGTAGCAGGGTCAGCTTGCTATTTCTCCTACTATTGGACAGCGCCGATAGTCCACTGATACCTTTCACGTGATCGCGCGTAGCTAGTGCCTTGGCAGCCTCTGAGAGCCTCGTACAGGCTCTCACGCGCCTTCCAATACATACATCATCATGCCAAAACTTGTGCCTTCCATCACCTACGATAGCAGCTGATAGCGTAAATGCACGCACAGGCAAAGGGAAAGGGTCGAAGCTGCTGCGTAGACTAGCAAAGATGGGCATTAGAAGCTCAAAGCTATCTGCGAGATGAGGACGAAAGGTTCTGTGTATTTGTACTAATTAATTTAAGCTACGTTAGCTCTTGCGTCTCTGCAAAGCTGTATATAAGCCTCTTTCTCTACTAGTATATGCTCTGATACTAGGCGTACGTAGAGAGTAGTGCGGCGTTGTGCGTGTATTCAAGCTTGAGCGAGTCATGCTTAGACCTAGCCGCAAGCCGGGCAGCTCTACCTAAGCCACGCTAGTAATACAGAGACCGCACATGCCCGCTTACATAAATGCCGCTAAGCTGCTTGCGGCTTTTCCGTACGCCTTGCCGTTAGCGGCCTCAAGAGCGCCACAACCTAAGACGCCGTAGCAACTCGCTCGGGATACACTCTCTATACGTCTTTGCATAGCCTAACAGACTCTTGGACATGTGCACTAGATCTCTGGCGCATCCGAGGCTGACCGAGGCGGGCCTGACGCGCATGCCGGCGGCGAATTGTGGTATTGCTCGCCACGTAGGAATCTGTTGGCGACGAGATGAAGTATAGGGAAAGCCTGAGGGTCGAAGTCTCTATCCCGAGATTATCTACGCCTCTTGACTGTGGTGGACTTTGTTGTGGTGGGGAGCATGACCGGCGTGCCGCCACGCAGGGTTTTCCGCCACACATGGAGGGATAGTAATTAGTCTACATATACAACAGCAAATCCTCGCCTAGCTTTGTCAAGATTGGCTGAACGTCTAAATCCGTTGACGTTCGTCTAGCAGAATGGTCGGAATGTAGATATGCCCTAATCGAATTGTTTAGAGTAACTGCAGTTCCGTATGCGCAGCGTGTTGAGACGCTTACGCATCATGAGCTGATCAAAGAGTGGAGGCGAGAGCAGCTATGCAAAGGTTGTTGGATGAAGAAAGAGAAACAAATTCGTTATTAGGAATGGTTTGAAGTAATGAAGTCTGAGTGAAAAAACATTGTAGATGTCATGAAAGTGAATCGCGAGGCCATTACTTCGAAAGGACTGTTAGAGCACTACGAGGCGACCGTTGTAGAAGATACAGCACTTGCTAAGAAGGCAACAATCGCAAAAGAGGAAGCAATTGCAAAAGAGGAAGCAATCGCAAAAGAGGAAGCAGTGGCAAAGGAAGCAGTGGCAAAGGAAGCAGGGCAAGTTATGTCCAAGTTTCCGTTGATCCGTGTCGGCGGAGCCCTAAGCGCGGACGTTGATGCGGGACTAGGAGACATTGTAGTCAGCCAGATGATCAGATGACAGCAATTAGTTGATTTTGTAACGTGGGCTGTGGCGATCCACTACGCAAAACAGTGGTAGAGAGGTGGAAGGTGAAGAATAAGAATTTTCAGGGCATTCAAGTTTGCTTTTGGCTGCAGCTGCTGCGGGTGATGTGTTGCTTAGACTGTCTAACGGCCTGCCGCGGCGGAACTACGTAAATAGCAGCGTAGCGACGATTTGGAGGAAGAGCCTATAACAAGGCTTGTTGCCACTGCACTGCAGAAGTTGGTAGTCGGCTGTACCTACGGGCGAAGTTCGGCATAGCTCGGGGATCCTTAGCGTCCAGCGTCCTAACGTTACATTTAATCCTGAGACTTGTTGTCGTTGGGGTGATCGTCCGCATCTCTATCTTCCTCCTAGCATTTTTCCCACTCCTCTAGTCTTACTAGGGGGCCCAGGCCGACTAGGTTGGCATTGTGAAACTCACGGAGCTTGCGCCGGCTATTCTTAAAGCCAGATGCGTAGTACCACTTTTGATCGGTCTTGTATCCAAGCTATTAAACACGGTACTGTAGTTCATTGCAATAGCAACGGACTTTGAGGATTATCTCTACCTTATATTTATCGTTTTCATTTGCACCGCCGCGATTAGGCTTCCGCGCTTGCCTGCGTGAGCGATAGCCTAACTTCGATCGCTTGTCGCTTCTACAACGGCGGCCGCTACTGTCCTCGCAGTCCTGCGTTGCTAGCAGAGAGCGCTTCCGCTTGCGCGTTCGCCTTGTGCTATTAGTGCTATCGTTGTTATCTTCGTTGTCGCTGTCAGATCTATTGCTACCGCCGCAGCTACTTGTCGTTACAAGCGGCGTGTATTTGTCTTGTAAGTGTTAGAGGAAGAAACACACTTGCAACAGACTTTACTTACTTTTCACCTCTACTTTCTTGTGCACTAGCTCTTGTGACTAATCTGTTGTAACTTCTAGCAGAGTATCACCTCTAGAACCTTGCATTAACTCCCTAATCTTTATAGCTAACGATCTAGTTAGCGGTATTAATAGCATTGGTTCGCAACGCGGAAGCTCACTAGCTTAAGATTTAGGTCCGTTAACTAGTTCTGAGCTAATAGCATTATCTAATTCGGATTCACTGTCCTTAATTACAATTACACGCTCTACGCAATGTTAGAATAGCTACGGAACATTCTAATAGGGCTTAGGGCTTACCTTAACTGCTATCCTTAAAAGCGGGTAGATAGCTGCCCCTATGTAGGACTTCATGATACGAAGTTGAGACGAAACGCTCGACTTCCGTGCCTTGTTTGTTAGGGGGAGAAAAACCGCCTGTGCAGCTAATATCGCTACACTCACTACTAAAATCTTCTAGTTTACAGATGTTATTGCCTGCTGCGTTTAGTTAGTTATTAAAGAACAGAATAAACATGAATCTTCGTTCGCTTTAGAAATGCTTACTTAATATCAAATCAACATCTCTAGCTTAGTGCGACGCAGGAGTAAGGCTAATACTTAGACTGTCGTCAAGAGCAGGGAGTTCGTAGCTATTAAACGCCGTTTTTGAGGTATTACGTCGCGAGGTCTACTTTAGCTTTAGCTTTGGCTTCGGAGGTCTAGTGTAAGGAATAATTTAAAGCTGCATTAGAAAAGAGATCAAAGACATCGTAGCCGCTGTCGGTGGTTCTAGGAGGTCTAGTGGTGCGAGGAACCTAGAGGCGCTGTAGTTTACGTAGGCGAAGGTTGCACGCTTCAATCCAAACCCTATTAGAAGGCTAGCTTAAATCTGTTAGGCGCTCTAGCAGGCAGCAGTTAGCACGAAACAGCGTCTAAAACGCAGACTCTAGGGGTGTACAGTATTGAGTCGAATTAGCAGTTGCGCAGCTGCGTCCTATTAGTGGCTATGCGGCTCTCGCATAAAGCCCCCTTTCTTTAGACAAGAATGTGCATAGCTAGCTTGCTAATACTCGTTATAGAGTAGGGAACTACAACACTATCTTCCTACAGGCTGGGTTGCGCAGCCGCTATATACCTCCCCTCTTTTCGTTAGAGGCACTCTTAACAACACGAGCTTAGAGATGCCTATTCTAGTTAATTCGTGTCTATAAGTAGAGCAAATAGATCCTAACACAGATAATTAACTCTTCGGCGTCCCTGAAACCTAAACTTAGGCTTAAACTGTCGTCTAGGCTTCGGGCTCCGCTCTAGTCCTTAGCTCTATTAGTAACACTAGAATGCATTATTAGCATTATGTAGACTGTTATGCAAACTTAAGCTCCACTAATCTAGTTAATAGTGCAGTATAGGCGAGTACATGCTGCGACCGCTGCCTGCCTAGCTAAACAGTAGATAGTGGCCTAGCTGCGCCTCTAGGCGTGATTCTAGTGACATCTAGCTTTTACTAACATCTGCACAGCTAGAGGCCTATAGCTCCCTTAGGGGTGCGTAATGTCACTACCTTGCTTAGCGTCTAGATTAAATAGTACAGACATAACCCCTCCTCCTAAGTTATAATTAGGGCGTCTAAGGCTATGCCGTTGCTGTCTAGGCGGTTGATAATGTAGCAGGTCGAAGAGCTACTAGGGGCCTAGGCTCGAAAAAGAGGAAGAGCTAAGAAGAAAGAGTTAGTGGTCATCTATAAGAGATTTCGAGACAGAGAGTCGTAGATATTTACTGCGTAGCTGCAGTGAAGGCGGCGGAAACAAAGCAGCTAAAGTCCTAGGAAATAGTACATTACTACGCTAATTCTTAACGAGAAGATTTATAGACGCAGGCTGCTAACATTTACGGCGCAGCGCTCTTACTATTAGCGGACTAAGAGTAGTAGACGCAGGACTAGGCAGTGCAGCGGCTGCATAACTGCTAGGGGGCAAGAAAATGCCTTATAGTAGATTGGGGCAGACTAATAAGGTAAACAGAAGGTGTTTAGGGAAAGAAGACTATAGAAGAGGAGAATAGACTAGCGAGGGCAGCGTGGTTATATGTAATAAGGTTAGTGCACGGGCTAGATAAAGCGGCAAGAGGCTAAGCGAGCGTTAGTTTTCTGCTTTAGGAGCGGCTATTTCCTAATGCAGTTCCACTTACACACATATAACTATTTAAATGTATGTGGAAGTGGGAATGCAGCTGTTTTAGGAAGCCTTTGGCCGCCGCTTTTCGATGCGTTTCCACCTCGCTTAGCCTCGAAGACGTTGCCGCTTTAACAAAAACCCATGTTCGCTTATTACGCTAAGTGGAGCCTTACCACGCTGCATTGTCATCCTGCCCCGCCAGAGGAAGAAAGGAGGGCTGCAACTCCATCCGCACTGCGCCTACGGCTCGCCCATGGGCTGGTGCCTACTTAAAGTGATGGCATACTCACTCTCCCTTCTGCCATCGCCTCTCTTCACCTTCCTCTACTCGCTTACCTCCTATCGCAATGCCGTCCTCCACGAAGCGAACTACTCGAAGACTACTAGCCACAACCACAGCTGTTAAGAACGCCGCCCTAGTGCGAACTCGCTACTCATTGCGTCGATCCAACCCATCTTCAGCTGCCGTCTCGTGCTGGGAAGGGCAGTCGGACATCAACTCGTTCTCTGACACGTACTCGGACCCCGATACTGAGGCGGATACGGATATTGAGCCAGATACGAGCGAAGATGCTGGCCTGATCTTGGAACAGGAGCCAGACGCAGATCTGGACTCTGAAGCTGAAGAAATACTGAAGGACATTGCTCAGTTGAGGGCGGAGGGGCCGGCAAAGCCAAACCATACCTCACACACGGTGAAACTATGGAAGAGGGAAGGCGAATTCTGGGAGCGGTAAGATCTATCTTATCTGCATACACCTTATCTTTGCAGACTCTTGACTAACGCACACAAGGTACTGTTTCAAGATAATAAAAAAGACCAAAAGGTCCCCAGAAGAACAACTACGCGCATGCGACTCAGAGACATTCAAAGCGTACCTCCGCTGGCGGAAGAAGCATTCCAGGGTCAAGAAGGAGAGCTCAATGCGGAGCTATTGGAAAAGAATTAGCATGTGCTATATGGATCTCACACGCCACACAATGGACGCTGATGTCCTCACCGACGTTTGTAATGTATGTTCTGGTGGACATGTTTCTCCCTTGCATAGCGATGCGCTAACATCGTGGTAGTGGATTCCAACCCTAACGCTTGATAAGTCTGAGAAGGAAAAGCATGCCATGTACGTCCAGGACCTCTACGCCATCCTTCACGCACTCTGGGTCGACGACACCAAACCCCTCCATGGTTATATCCGAGTTCAAATTTCGCTTCTTCTCCTCCTTAGCGCTGCTACAGCCACGAGACCAGGAGCCATTGTCGAAAGCGCAAGCGCTAAGGGCAGCAACAAGTCACTCTCGTTCAGGAATATCGAACTTCTGAAGGTTCGCAGCACTGTAGATCCCAGCCAGAGTACTATTGTGGCGAATATCAATCTCGAGAACATCAAGAATAAGGAAAAGGACGGGAAGCCGTAAGTTAAATAGAAGATGTAGGAGTTAAAAGAAGTCTTACTAATTACCGTGTTGCAGGAAGAAGTTCACTTTCCGTCTAGAAAAGACCCTCGCCTTCTGCATAGTTTCGTATATCCTGAGCATTGGCGTCAGTCAAGGAGCATTGAGGGACGACTTTACTAGTGTTCAGGATATATTCGACCTCAATATTCCTGGGGGTCGTGACGTACTCCGCATCAAATGGAAAAAGGAGTTGCAAAACCAACCTTTTCTATGCGATGTTAGGAACACCAGCGAAGGTGTTCGTATACTAACAGAGCAGGCGTTTCCCTATGCGAAATACCGGGATATATTTGTACGCTTAGGGCGTGTCGCGGGCTTTGAGAAATCATTGGAGCTATACCAGCTCCGTCGGGCTTCTGGAAGGAATATCAACAGTAAGCCTGCCTTAGACTGCGTGTTGCTCTTGTTTCGCCCAAGCTTATAGAATTCACTAGGCGCTCTTGACCCAGTAGAACGGAACCAGACTATGGGTCATCTCGGGAGCACATACGAAAAGTACTACACGCCCACGCATATTGCCCGCGACTTTCAGTCTATCTACTTTGGAAGCCCTTCAGAAGACCTTCTTATCCAATCGGTTGCACGCATGGGCTTATCACGGGATCGACGCGCACCCACGGAGCTAGATGACGCGCAACAGGAGGCCTTACGGAATGATCCTGCACTCGCGGCCCTTCGACAGGAGCGAGAACTGTACAAAGGACAGCTTCATGACCAAGGTTTCCATCCACTCTCAAAGGGCCAGGGGACGGATCTTTACCAGAAATACGAGGACTTGAAGCGAAAGATTGGCAGTACATACCAGAGATTGTACAAAGAACGATTAGAATCGGCCATCCGCGAGTTCCATGAATCGATCGACACAATCGAGATAGCTAGCCAACTTAGTGGGATGGCCGCAGCTGAAGTCCTGACGCTACCAGCCGTTGAGTTTGAACTTCGGGAGCGAGCCACCATCGCCGGTATGCTCTTCAAGCCAATTCAGGACGACAAAGCCCGGGTAAAATTTGTGCAAACCTTGGCTAGATTGTGCCACAAACAAGAGACACGGCAACCAAAAGCATTTAAGCGAAAAGGTGTGGGCTTGGTAACCCGCGAAGCCAATGGCTCATATTTGTCAAACAAACGAAAGAAGGGCACTGATGGTGTTAAGAAAAGCCCGCTGAATCATGATTGCGAGATCGTGAACGAAGAGCTTAACGTACCACGACGCGAAAACGACTTGGAGGTACGGTCTCGGCAGCTGTTCCCAACCGTGGCCCCTCACCCGATATGCCTTATCTGTATAGGGAATGAAGAGTTCTCGTTCGAGCGGAGGATGCGCTGTATTCCACGAAAGGACGTCCTAAAGAAGCATGTGGAGACGCATTTCCGACTCGCTGCACTTCAATCAGAGTTCCAATGCCGCCACCCTAGTTGTTCCGACATGTTGGTGGGTATGATGCACTTCAAGAGACACGCCTTGGACATTCATGGAGTGCGTCACTGATACGCCCGCGTTTGCCTCCGCCGGTGCAACGAAGACGATTATCACCATCCAGACACGACAAGCAGCTGTCAGCAAGGTGACGGGCTAGTGACAAGACATACCACATCCCAGAGACTTCGCCTCGAATTTCATAACACCAGCCGTCCCTCTCTGGCCTCTGCTGCAAAAGGTACCCGTCCAGTACCCATCTTGCTGCAGGCACTAGCCTTGCGCCAGCTCTTCCAGCCGCATGATGCACAAGACTAGACAAACACGTAATAATTCCATCTCGTATCTCTTCCCATCACCTACCTACCCGTGAGTTTCTGCCATCTTGCTGATTGCTGCTTCACCGTCTACCTCCCTTCTCTGCTTCACATGCAGCTGCCTGCCCGCATGCGGAGCCCGCTCGGCCGGCTCCTGGTTGCCGCTTGCGGTCTAGAAGCGCAAACCGCCTCGTTACAGCACTCTTACATGCCGCGCGCCCTTCACAGCTTCACCGCTCGTCGCTCACTGGCCTAAACAGGACAGTAGCCCTTCCAACGCCCGTGTTTGCACCCGCTCGCTCACCGCGCGGCCACTCGCGGAGCGCCTTCTGCTCCCTCGCCTGTGTGCAAGCGGGGTGTGCGGTACAAGAGAGCCTCCTGCCCTCCACTCTCACTCGTCGTCGCTTCCGATCGTTTCGCTCGAGGATATGCTTGCGCTTCTTCTCCTGCCTGTTGGATGAGGGCGGGGAGTACTCGGCGGCGGGCTCGTTCACGGGCGAGGAGGGAGCCTGCATGCTGGCGTTGTAGATGAGCCAAAGACGACGGTCGTGGATCTGTGCGCAGTATGTCAGCCGATGCGAGCAGTAGCCTGCGGCGTTTCGTGTGCCTGAGCGTGTGCTCGTTGCCACGTCTGCTCGCGATCGCCGGCCCGCCGCATCGCTCAAATATGCCAGGCCTTTCGACGCGGGGCAAGGAGCTCAAGATGCGGCGAAGACCGGTTCTCGTCGAAGCGACGGAGGCGGTGATGCGTCCGGCATCTGTGATTGTGGGACCGGCGCGCAGTGGAGTGAGGCGTTGCGACTCGACCCGCCGCGCCGTTCAAATCTGCCAGGCCTTGCGGCGCGGGGCAAGGAGCTCAAGGCGCGGTGAGGGTCGAGTGGTGACGGCGCCAGTGCTGAGTTGCGGCCGCCGCGTCGCTCAAATCTGCCAGGCCTTTTGGGCGCGGGGCAAGGAGCTCAAGACGCGGTGGTGGCGCGCAAACAACGGCAATCGCGAGCGGCGCAAGGGGTGATTCGACGAGGTGCAAGCACCGGTAGGAGCGTGCGATGCGCGGGGGTGACTCACGAGATTGTGCGCATGGTAGAGGAGTGAGGCTGCAGCGGGTCGGCGTCTTGACAGGTCGCTGCGGCAGGTGCGCGAGCGCGCGGGGCGACGTCGAGATTGTCGTGGTGGTGGTGGTGGAGGTGGAGGAGGCGAGATGGGAGAGGTTGTTGAAGGTGAGTTTGGGTTGGGGAGTTGGGGCGTCGGAGCGAACTTCCGCCAATCACACGGCGACGGGCCGGAGTTTCGCCGATGGGTGGGACACGCGCAGCTGTATCGTCAATTGTCGGCAAGGGGGCCAGGGAAGAGGGCATACTTGCGAGAGCTGGGGAAACGTGGGCGGTGTGGGGCTAGACGCGTAGGCGGATGCAAGTGGAATTGGCGCGGACTACTAGTAGAATTGGAAGTCAATGCGCTAATTAGGTCATTCCTGGATATCTCTGTGCATCCATTTTGGTCCACGACCCTGTTTTCAGTCGCAATGACTTCTACCGGTATCGATAAGAAGCGGCGCAGCATGTGTCCTGCCCTACATCATCATCGCCCACCATCGACACATTAACCTTCTTATCCAACTTCTAAAAAGCCACGAGCATCCTCAAACTCTACCCTGACTTCAGCATGGATGGTGCTGATACTGGCGATAATTCTACTTGGTTAGCCTTTGCAGATTTCCTGAAAACATCTCCACGGGTTCTGTGCCTCGTGGGCGCGGGGCTCAGCGCACCATCTGGCCTGGCTACCTGGCGTGGGACGAGCGGATTATGGAACGACATTAATTTGAGAGAGCTTGCCTCACCCAAAAAGTTTCAAGAGGATCCAGTCACAGTGTGGAGCTTTTACGGCGAGCGTTTACTCAAATCATTAGCGGCTCAACCAAATGCAGCACATCATGCGCTAGCGGCTCTTGCTAGGCGGCATGAAAGATGGTTAACTGTCAATCAAAATGTCGATGGTACAGATATTAGCCTAGAAGACGTGAATCATGCGGGCGGTGCGCTAATGTCATATCAGGGCTTCTCGAGCAAACCGATCATCCCATGTCAAGGCTACTGGACATTCACGGCACATTGAAGACTGTTCGATGCACCACATGCGATTACAACACCAACGTTCATAAGCCGCAAGACATTCCGTTCCTGCGGTCGCTGTCCAATGCTAATGATCAATCGCGCTCGGTAATATCATCTGACCTTCCGCGTTGCCCTAAATGTACAAATTTATTGCGCCCAGGAGTCGTTTGGTTCGGTGAGAGACTCGGTGCCGGAGCACCAGATAGAATTGATGAGTGGATATCAGAAGAACGCATCGATCTGGTGATCGCTGCTGGTACAAGCTTGGAAGTTTTCCCAGCTGCAGAATGGGTGAATACAGCGCGAGCATGTGGAGCATCTTTGGCGATCATTGATGCGGACAGAGATCACGGACTAGCGGATGGTTTAAATGGCAATGACTGGTTCTTCGAAGGAGATATCGCAGTTATTCTACCTAGAATACTGAATCTTCTCAAACGTTAACGTGATGCAAGAGAATTCTACTATTATTATCCTCACCGCGCCCAAATGATATTCGGTGTGTTGTACGTTTCGCTCCTTCATGGTTGATCGGATTCTCAAGATCCGTGTTTCTATGATACAATCTAACTTAGGTCACGTGTAACAGATTTTACAAAAGCGCCAAGCACCTATGCGAGGATAAGAATAGATTGATCAAGCAAATTCCTGCATCCACCGTTCATCTTCTCTACATTATGTCTGCTCTCACTGACGATCAAATCATCTCGCTCTGTCACGATCCGGCAACCAAAATTCTCTCAGCGCCGCAGTGCTCAAACAAGGTGGTGCGCATCACAGACAGCCTAGCCGTGAAGTTCGGACATTTTGTTACCGCTGGAGAATTCAGGAACCAACAGGCCGCGCAGCAGCGTCTCAACGCAGACATAGTCAACGTACCGACAGCTTATCGGTTCGTGCAGAAAGATGCAATTGGGTATATCGTAATGGATTACGTCGATGGCGATACGCTTGACCTGGTGAGCGCCAAAAACATGGCTGAGGAGCTGGGCAAGGTCTTAGGTTATATCCATCGACAGGGAGCTACGAGTCCGGGATCACTTGGAGGCGGACCGTTATCTGGTGTGCTTTGGCCTGAACATGAAGAGGTGGAGTTTTTGAATTCTGAGGACCTCCAACTATGGTTCGATCAACATTCACCCAGCTCAGGGCATAAGGTTGATCTTCGTCGCCATGCACTATCTATGTGTCACTTGGATTTTAATCCAAGAAACATAATAGTCGATGACAATCGCATCTATCTCGTCGACTGGTCCGCCGCCGGGTATTTCCCTCGATTCTTTGAGCATATATTGTACCAGTTCCTCCCGCAAGATCTTGGCTTCTTCAATCTTCTGAGACCATTTCTCACTCCCTTGTCTAATGAAGAATTGGAGAGTGCAAAGACTGCGTTGGAAACTTTGCAACACAGTCAATTCCGTGTTTTGTAAGTCACAAGCCGGATGAACCCAGACGTTACTAACCAGGGCCATCCATCAGTCCGGGGGCTAAAGTTTCCCAGAGAGCACGCATCGGAGCGTAGGCTTGTGAAGTACTCGATCACGGGCGGCGATTGATTCGTATGTGAGGACGGTGATCGGCTCCTGAGTGGTGGAGGCATGGGTGCACTGCGTATGAGCTACGATGAAAGGTGTTGCGCAGCAGGAGGAAGGGATTCTTTGGCATTTCGGCTTGTCATAGCCGCAAGAGGGCTCCAATTGAAACATCGACGCTGACAAGGGCATGGAAAGATATTAACAATCTACTCCGCCGGCTTCTCGCGATACGATCGATCGCGGCCGGTAAATTGCAGATCGACGTCTCCGTCAACAGCGTCCTACAAGAATGCACAGGATCCTTCATTTCAAAAATTAGCATCCTACAAGGCTTCATGGGAAATCTCATTTCGTTCATGTTTGATGGCCAATGAGAAGGTGTGTAGTGCGACTAGTATCTAAGCACGGCAGGTACTTGCTCCACCAGAAAATCATCAAATAGTCTAAGGTAGATCAGAGCTAAGCTTCATTCTTCTACCGTATTCTCACTAAAACGCATCATCTTAGAGCCTCCCATGCGACCTTCACTGCGTTGCCCTTTGAGTTATCCCATAAATCAATGATGATGGTCGACTGCGAAGTCCCATCACGTTCATATGATCGGGACCAATATCCCAGAAGTTGTGTAGGTACGGCCAAAGCCGTGCAGCACTTCCCGTGGCAATATAGCGCGCCGTCTCGAGATGCTGGATGGCCAAATAGCTGTTTCGTCAGCCATTGGTGGTCAAAGGATACATGGACAAAACTTACATCCAATGTCGGCATCCAGATCCTTCGGGTGAATACTCGAATTTGTGGAGGTTGTTGTTACGGATGACTTGGCTAACATAGCCGACTGGCAGATTGTTCGAGGTTGGGGGAAAGTCAACCGCGAAGACACAATTGTTTGTGTTGGCGTAGGTGTTGGCAACAACCATAAAGACTGTGTCACTGGTCGCCTCATCAATGGTCATGTGGCAGCGAAGTGAGCCTGCTACTGTTGTGCTCATCATATTGTCCTTGAATTGGATGTTGAGAGACCAATGATTGTAGTCTTGGTTGAGCGGATGGCAGACAGCTTGGATTAAGTGGACCGTACGAGTGTCGCTACTAAAGTCCGTCATCTAGCGGGCGTTAATGACAGAGCAAGGCTTGGGGAAAGGACATACCGTGAACGAATCAGTTACACGATTTCCGATGAGGTGGATTGTGCGAGGTTGGGATGGTTAGGTTGGTGGGCTTGCGGGTTCTCAGAAATTGCGTGCAAGATGGAGCTTTTATATCTAAAACTGACAGCGTTTAACCAGGTAAATTGTAAGATACCTTTTGTTCATTATCGCTCATCTTGATTAGTCGACAAATGACCCCGCTATAGGTTACTTTGTAGCGCCTCTGATTGCCACATGCGGGACAGAAATCGGATGAAAATTAGGCAGATTTATGATTTCGAAGACCAATAAATATAATCACTTCGCGGAGAAAGTGAGGTGCGATGAGTGAAATTGAATGAGTGAAGTAAAGTAAAGTGAAATGGGTGAAGTGAAATGGGTGAAGTGAAATGGGTGAAGTGAAATGGGTGAAGTGAAATGGGTGAAGTGAAATGGGTGAAGTGAAGTGGGTGAAGTGAAATGGGTGAAGTGAAATGGGTGAAGTGAAATGGGTGTGAAATTAGTGGAGTGAAATGAGTAACTTTAGGCTGCGCGCATCAATGGCATCCTGGGTTTAGCGATGATTATGTCATCCACTTGGCGGGGTAAACGGCTGCCTTCCGTCCGTTGGGCACCAACATGTTTCAAGTCGATGACTGTTTGGCCTACCCCCAAAACTTGTCGGATCAACCGTTCAGTTGAGTGTGCCACCCTTGGGCGTCGCGTTAGGCATCATCGGGGTTAAGGTATCCTACAAGTTCTCCAATACGAAACCCATCCTTCACGCACCGATTATTCCGCATTTCACCCTCAATTCGCGATACTCCTCTAAGATAAGGTGAACACAAAGTATCACATTCTTACCATATGTCCAGCTCACTCTAGATAGAGCGTCCCTCTGCCGACAGCCTACCGCGACTTCGCGCTATCCTCTACCTACCTCGCGACGCCTAGCTGTGGCATAAGACCGAATTATGGGAGAGCAAGAGGAAAATCGTGCGGGAGAGCAAACGGTTAGACAACTATGTCTTGGAAAACTCTTTGCTTTGCTGACGCAAGCGAATCAGACATTATACGATGTGTGGCAACGAGCAGATGGAAAGCACAATGGGGAAGCATCGCTAAAGTACATATCGTTCAAGAATGGGTTTGTGAGAGTCCGGGGAAGTGACTGGAACAAGATTTTAGTTGAAGGATGGGCAGGGGAAAAGGAAAGGACGTTTGAGGTTCCTCCGTGGCATGCGTGCGAGGTGCTTGATAATCCCGAAATTAAGTTTACTAGAGCTTAAGTCTGGAAAGTTGAAGTAGGCGCAAGCCCTCCATCATCTCTTCGCGACCGATTGTGATCGTGAAGCAGCAGTCTTTATCGCCGGTGGGTATCAACGCAGTTCCGAAACTGGATGCATCTTCTCCTCGCTGCCTCTCCTCCGCCCATAGCTGGCTTGATTCGATTCCTTTGCGCATTATGTGGAACAACATATCAATGTTGTGAAGGGGTATGCTTGAGTATGCAAGCTGGATTTCTATTGGAGGTTAACAGTTGCATGCAGCAAGACTAGTTTGACTACCTACGACGAGGCTCTTCACCTGGTTGAGATCAGCGTTATATCACAAGGCGAAAGAAGACCACTAACTTTGAGGGAACAGAGCCCGCATAAACCTCAAATACCCACTGTTTCCAGAGAAACCTTGCTCTATAGCAGTAGTCTCGAAAAATTTCTTGTCCGTCGGACTCAAGTTTAGGTAGAACGGATCGTAATTTTCAATCCGGAGAAGGCCGTCAACGATGTTGTTGAAACTCTTCTTGGTGCAGTGTGTTGGTGTGATGACCAGTATGGCAGCAAGAAAGAAATGTTCGCTCACGTCCTGGATTCGAGTATATGTTTCACGGGCGCGGCTCTTTCGCCATGCTGTTGCGCCTGTGAATTGCACTTCTTCAGCTTCCTTCCAAGTGATCTGGAGGCGAGTCTTTAGTAACTTTTGGTCGTCGTGCGCTATCCCCTCTTTCAATTGCCTTGTTTTTTCGTTGATTTGAGTAAGGACTTTGTCGGTTTGCGCATTGGATGAGGGCCGCATTTGTTCGATGTAACAAACTGAATGGGTGAAATGAGGAGAATGAAATGAAGTGAAAGGAGCGAAGTGAAATGAGCGAAATTGGCTGCGCACGGTCCTCTGCGCTGCGTGCTGGCATAGGATTGGCTAAGTGCTGTCCGCATAATGCGGGCTGCTGCCTACGACACGTGACAAAGTTACAAGCATTCGCACACACCTGCATGCATGCACACACTATCTCAGCATATTCTCGACTTCTACCGCGGTCTGCTGCATAGTGGCGTTCAGTATTAGCTAGCCAATAGTGCTTTGCTTCAACCTCGCGCCGTCGACAGGGGCTTGAGTTTCCTCATTCTTTTTTACTCATTTCATCTCACTCATTTCATCTCACTCATTTCAGCTCACTCATTTCATCTCACTTATTCCATCTCACTTCTTATTCCATCTCACTTGTTGCATCTCACTCAATTCACTGATCAGTGATAGTTTGAAGCAATGATTAGCTATCCTGCGAGCCTGTGAGCTTCGCGTAAGCATTTCCACACGTGCTAAGTCGTAGAGTACTTGTAAACTGGCCCGTTCACACGGTATCAAGGTCACAGAGTGCACTACGCCGGAAGTACATTCGCCTCCTTACACTAGCAGCATGCATGCATGCTATGAACACGTCTAGGATTATGCTTCTTGTACTTGACTTCATGCAGTATGGCCGCTTTTTGCCTACGTGCATCCTCGAGAGCGGAAAAGCACACAGACAGTGCATACGTTCGACACGCCCAAAGCTTCAATCGGAAGTGACGCTACTGGGAACTGCAAGCCTCTTCGTACTGGCAGGCATCCCCACGATGGAATAGATGCCATTGTCATCCTCAGGAACAGCTATTCCATGATATGATAGTGACGGCATAGTGCATGTACATGTAGAAACGAGCTTGCAGAAGCATCAGCAAAAGTTCTGATGACAGGAGATTTTGTCCAAGATAAAAAGCCCGCGTAACTTCTAGAATTCCATCGTCAACCTCGCTAACACGGCAGATCTCTCAGATCAACAAGATGGCAAAGATCCACACTGACAGATGCGTGGAGACAGTTCGCCCGCATCAGGTGTCTGAACATGCCGTACGCAAAGTTCAGCACAAAAAAGGCGTATGGTGTACTTCCTGTAACGAACCTCACCCAAAGGAGCTATACCGATGTGGGAAGTGCGATCAGATATGGTGTGGGAAATGCTGGACACAGGTAGGACTACGGTTGTCTTCGGTCATGGTAGATGTTAATACATGTTCTAGTTCGAAGAAGACGTCACCTCAGCTGTCACACATCGAGAACCTTGGAGTTTTAGTGACGGGTAGCTATCAATCGAGATTGGGTGGTGGGCGAAACAGCATGGACAGCCAGCTGCTCAGATGTACTAGGATGAACTGTCTCTACAATTGCGGCAAATGGAATAACTCCCTGAAAGAGGAAGCGCTCGCTTCGAGTAATGAGCCTAGACTGACGCCAACACGATGGTTGGTTGACGTCGGGGTTCTCTACCCAGCACTCGGCAGATCAGCATGTAGACGACAAGGGACACCAGGAACCTCAATTTGAGTGCGAGACCTGCGATAAGAGATTCGATACCCAACCCTCGGCAGATCAGCACATGGACGACACGGAACACCGGAAGCTTCAGTTCGAGTGTAACACATTTTCACTGCGCCATGCGTCTGACTTGGGAAACGTTTAAATACCTCCCCCCCACTCCACATCTTGTTTATTCTTTAAGACAGCAAAAGCTGTTCGTCCGACTCTCTCCTCCTCAATCTACTTGATTACAACAGCCGCAACTTTACTTCCTTCAAATGCCCGTGTCAATGGTTGCTTCATCTTTTAACATTCCGCTCAACGAGCACTCGACATATACATTCACCGCTTCACCACTATCTCACCTCACCTCACTCGCGATTATCCCCCCTATTACACGATGGCCACTCCACGTGCCAAACTCTCCAAAACCGGCCCTAAAAATGCACCCCAGTACCCAGTCTCCGCATCGTCATCGGCAGCATACTCCATAATATTGCCATAGAGCCTCGCAACGCGGAAGACGCCCTGGACAGACGAGGTGTCGAGAGAGGGCAAACTAGTGTCGTTGCCAAGGATTGAGATAGCGCAGGTCGATGTCGATGTATCCTGTAATAGGTCGGCAGAGTCAGGTTCAGACAGGTACGCATAATATACCTTGTGCTCGGTGCCGACGATGGTGATGCCGGGTTCGATGAAAGCCCCGTGATCAGGACGACGGAAGAGCGCATCAGTCGCAAAGGCTGACCATGCTAGCTCGGCCTTTTTGCGCAGACTGGCCGCCATCCAGATGCTCATCTGCAGCTGTGCTTCTTGAAGGTTTCCCGAGGGGGATTTGACTTCGATGCCGGTGAAGAGGGCGGCGGCTTCGGTGTAGGTGTCGGTGGTGTGGCTTATGGGGGCGTGACGGAGGGTCTTGTAGAGGCTGGCATACAAAGGGTGGAGGTGTGAGTAGGAGAGGCAGAAGTCGGTTTTGCGGAAGACGGGGGTGGGCTTGGAGCGGGTGGGGGTGGTGGTGGAGAGGTAGGCGGGCTGGATGGATTGCGATTGTCTATTTTATTAGTATGCAGTAAAGATAGATAGAGAGAAACATACACGCTCTCCTGCCGGAACCGCCCACGACCGTACAAGATGATAGCTAGTTGGAGCAGCGGCGTCACAACATGCAAGCACCACGCATTTTCATCCATAGTATGGTCCTTGCACAGATAGGTCCCTTGAAACACGGCTTTGACGCGATCCAGCACTAGGGCAGCATCCGCTTCGTCGTCGTCGTTGTTATAATACGCTGCGTCCTCGATTGGATCGAACAGCAGCGACGCCTTGTACGTTGGATCCCGCTCCAGCGTATCCCTCAGACAAGTTGGAATGTATTTCCTCTCCAGCCGGTGCCGGAGACGGGTCTGCAGCGCCCGAATACGCAGCGCAACAGTCGCAGGGACGCATTCGCCCGCTGCAGCCAGCGGGTGGAGGGATATGGGAGGTCGTGCGGTGAGCAGCTGGGTGATTTGGCGCTGCGGGGAAGATGATCGCGAGGCGTTGCTGCGCATGCTGAGCGTTGTCTTCTCCGTAAGGCTCGTCACGCTGCCCACCACTGACGCGCTTTGGATGGGCGTAATAGGCTCATCGCATTCGATGCGGGGCCGTTTGGGGGGGCTCTGTGGGCGTGATCGATCCATGGGGTATAGGCATAAGTCGCTGTGTCGGCGCTTGGGCGGGCGCGGGAGCGAAAGGGCGGCTTCAGCGTCGCTTTCGGGATTTGCAGATTTGCGCAGCCATGCGTTGATGCGCGCGGTGGTGGTGGTGAGGTCGGGGGGTGAACAGAGGCGGATACGCTGCATGTTGAGCCATGTATGCGGTATGCGATGTGGTTGTCGTATAGGAGAGAGGGGTTGCACACCCGCCGCGGCTAGAGCCACATATGGCTCTCGTTTCTGCGGAAACTCATTGTCCAGTTGCAACGCAACCACAGACGACCGTTATAGTTTTTATATATGGTAGTCACAATAGCTAGGGACACTACTCACGACGATTAGAAAGCGTCGACATCACGACACATTGACACAATATGCGAAGAGAAGTATGAACACTAAGTGGCGACTAGTGAAAAGCAAGTGTTGTTGCGTACTAGTACGCTGAACTACGTGCATGATATTGCTAATCTTCTTCGTCTAATTATCTTCACAGATAGGGTTCTCATGTTTGTGACGTCCACATCATGACCAGTTACTCGTCCCATCCCCTGACCGCCCCGACCGCTCGCGCACCTATGCTCTTGTTACGTCCTTCGAACCTCACCCTCGCCCTCACAATCTGCATTGACACGCGAAGACGCAGTACCGTGATCGTCCCGCGAAGGGCAAGGAATCAAAGCTCATGGCTTGTCTTACGTCAACTCTTTTACTATAACAACAAGGACGAAGGTATGTTTCCAAAGGTCCGGCGTTGAAGATTACAGTGATGGCATGGTTGATGATGACGAGATGGGCTCCTGCGCACTACAAGCCTCCAATTTGCAGCATAGCGACTGCGCTGAACACGACGGCATGACATGTAGCTGCCGATACTGACATCACTATCACTCGCAGAACATGTCCACGGTTAGACATAAGGTTTGACCGCATGTGTGAATGAAAATCTGTATGAAGAAAGGGAACCACGTGTAGCACGCGTGGACGTCTGGCGCTCCTTCCTCACCTTCATAGGCCCTTCCTACCTCAGCTGTATTACCGCTACGTCATGTACAAAGACCCTACTAATGCCCTTGTGAGAGGTCAGCAAAACAAACCAACACATTGCACTCTGCGCCCAGCTACACATCCATCCCTTACGACCCAGCTTCGTCCGATACCTAATGGCCGACGTACAATTCACCGTATACGTCTCATGGACAAAAAACGAGAACACTAAGATAACAGAGATCTCCGCTTTCGGTGGCGTCTCATCCGACGAGGATGACGAACCTAACGATCTCTTCGGTGATGACCACAGCAGCGTCGAGGGTCACATCTGTATACAGGGCGACTTGGTTAGTAGACTTACATATTGCTTTAATTCATCTTCGCGGCTGAATATCCGAAGTTCACAGAGGCCTTTGGCAAACTCCCCGTTCTTTATGTTCGCTCGGATGGTACTACTACCGACGTCGACCAGGACGACGATGGTTATGGCGGCACTTACTACACTATCTTCTTCAAGTGCATTGAGGATCTCTGCGACAAGACCTTTGAGCTGAGACTCTTCTTCGATATGATCGAGTAAGCGTCCCGTAGTACTATGTGCATGCATTGACCTAACTTACTATGGACAGGGCTCCGCCTCTGGTAGGCCCAGCTCGGTGCTCAGACAGCCACGATCACGCATGTGGGTGTCGACATGCGCACGGAGAGTGGATTGTAAGAGGTGATTGTCTTGGCCAAATTATGGACGAGCACATTCGGCTAGCATAGGACAGATTTGCAGTACAGTAGTTGTTTAGTTTTGGTTCTAGTCGATGCGGCTGTAAGTTGGGTCTGTGTGATTAGGGTGGGTTTACAGGAACAGAAGCAGAAGCAGGAGAAGGCAGTAAAGAGAAGGCCGATCCTGATGAGGACAACAGGAAAGAAGAGAGTGGTCTAAAAGTTGGTGATTAGCTTGATACTCTGCTTAAAAAAAATTGGCCCGGTTTCAATCCCTCGACCCACGGAGCAAATGTCTCCTCCACTCACATGATCATTACCCTCAACGCCTCCAGAATAGTGTAATAGCCAATAATATCGGCCGTAGTGCCGATGTCCACAGCACCAATGAGATGAATATCATCTGCGAGGTCGCTGGCAAAGTACAACTTCCTACAGGCGTTAATAATCAAATCTAGAGGAAGCGTCAAGGGATACCCTGACACCGAAGACACGTAGGAACCCCTAGCCAGTCTGAGCAACTGTAAGCAAAAACCCAAAGAATACTAGCGACGCAAGAAGGATTCGAACTCAGGACCCTATCACGAACAAAAATATCCCACCCATTGTTAAACCATTTCGACGAAACAGCACAACAATGGATAATGACAAAAGACAAAACAAAGCTGTGAGATGAACAAGCTGGAAACAGTAGGTTCAGGTGATTATGGATGAGATTCACTGTTCTCTCCGTAGGGGAGAGAAGCGGCTGCTATACACCTGAGATAATCGCTGAATAAGCAGCCAAGATGAGATGAGAGCACGTGAGAGAGGGCTCCGGGGCGCGACAAAAGCGACATACATACCTTACGAACTGCCGCCTGTTTCTGGCGCAGTCTCGTCAAAGCCCTAGAAAGGAGACCAGTCCACCACGGCCGCACCCGCCGGGGCCTCGGGGTTAACAGAGGCGACCTGACAGTTGAAGAACTCGAGTTCTTCGAGCCCCTCTAGCTCCTCCGCCTCTGCCCGACCAGTCTCAAAAATCTCCTTCTCCCGACATTTCAGCAACCGCTTCTGCTTTCGCAACTGCTTCGCCTTGCTGCGCGACACCCGGATCCGTTCCAACGCATCCTCGACCAGCTTCTCGTCAGCGTCTAGTGACGCCTCCACTTCGTCTTCTTGACGCTCGAGCTTTTCAAGCTCCCGATCGAGTTTTGAAAAGTCTGGCTTCGGAATGTGCGCTGGCAGACACTCCCATACCGCTCCGACAACTAGTTATAGGGAATCTCAGCCTGTCGTAAGAGGGGTGGCTTACCCTCGGCAGCGCGAAGCTTTAACCCGGGAATCTTGCTAAAGAGGAGCGGTGGTGATGTGGTAATCATGGGCTTACTCAAGGCTGATGGTGGTCTTGGTGATCTTAAGCTTCTTGAACTTTTCGAGCATGTCGTTTTTGGCTTCGAGGACAAGTGGGTGCGCCACATCTCCAACGACGACGACAACCGAGGCGAGTGCGGGGAGGGTGACGACAGAGTTGCAAATCATCGCCACGGTAGACTTAAGACACAGCTGCGCGCACTGCAAGGACGTGATGTTGGCAGTTGTGGCGGGTAATGTCACCCTATCCTTGATGTACACGCGAACCCCAGTCAGCCGGAGGCGCCAAAGTGGTGACATATTCTTCTCAAAACTGCGAAAACAGCGCGCGGTCGCGAAATCGCCATTAACAGGCAGGGTAATGGTCTCATAATAGAACTGTCGGCATGTGAGACGGCGCCGGTATGAGGTATGGTGGTCAGCACCCGCGCGGCAACAGCGGCGCGAAAACCCTTGTCCTTCGGCAGCCTGGTATTCTCGGCCGTTGGCAGCTCATCACGCTCGTCGTCCTTGTTCTCGCCAGTGTCCCTGTCTTTGCCTTTGCCCTTGTCCTTGCTCTTCGGGTCGCGCGGCGCTTTGGGGAGTGTCTGGTGCTTTCTAGGCGGATATCGCGACTCGACCAGGCGGACGCGGGGTTCGCAGGCAGGGACGATGTTGTGTTTTAGCTGCAAATGCGCCTGCTGATCTCTCTTCTGCTTCTTGCTATTCGCTCTGTTCTGCTGCAGCAATAGCTTCCTCTTAGCATTGTTGCTGGGCTCCGGCGTGTTGGGCTGCATGTAGTGGGTGATGGACAGCGATGCTTTGTCCCGAGCACAAGGGCTTTGAGGGCGGGCGGCGGGGGTGAGGTGAGGTGAGGCTCGCCAAGCGGGGCGGCCTGAGGTGGTGGGGTTGCGGCGAGCAGCAAGCGGTCACGACCCGGCACGAGCTGATGCCGAAAGCGGACCGCCGCGTCGCTCAGATTTGCAAGGCCTTTCAGCACGACGCAAGGAGCAATGACGTGGTTTAGAGCGCAGACAGCAAAAGCGGTTGTGGGCAGTTTCGCGATCGCAGGCCGAAGCACGCGCAGGCAGGCGTGTTGCTGGAGGATAACGGCAAGTTGGCCCGACGGTTGAGAATGATGGCAAGCAATCTCACGGGCGAGGGCAAGAGGTTGCGGGTGGGGAGGGTGGTTGGTATTGAGAGTGGGTGAGGTTGCGAGGTTGCTGGGTAGCTTGATGTTTTGGTGGGGCGCGCGCCGGCCGGCCCTGGCCAATATGAAGCCGCGGAGGTGATTTCCGCCGAGAACGTCGAGATGAGACGACGCGGCCTTGGTGATAGATGACAGAGCTGCGAGCTCGAGCAAGCAGATTCAACAGCATGCATCGAAACGAAATTGATTTAGAGATCACCGCCTCCCCTCTCTCGTCCTTCCTGCGTTCACCCGCCTCAACCTTCATTCTGCTGGCTATTGAGCCGAGCTTACAAGATCCGGCGAAACCAAAGACAGCGTTTGAAAGCGCATGCGGCGTCCTCACACACACTCAAATGCCGCGATTAGGTAGGGTGGCTGTTTAGTCTAAGAAGATGGCAGAGAACGCTGAGTTGGAGCAGGAACAGACCTAGCGCATTAAGAAGGGAGATAAGACGAGGGCAGAAAAGACATTAGGGAAGGCCGAGCCGCTATCATCGTGAGGCATATGCTCTTCTAGCATAACTTGCGCCGCCGCCGACTGGCAGAGCGCATATCCGTCCCACCGTGTACGCTGCAGCATCAGCCTGCGCTAAGCCAGGGCTCGTCCTGCTTATCCGCCCTGTGTATTTCTTAAGTTGTGCGCCGGCGGGGGTTGCTTGTCGTTGGCGGTGTTGCGCTGTTCGATTGCGAGTGGTGCGCTTCGTTGGAGGATGTGGATGCTGACGGCTTCTCTTCTACAAACGGATCCGTATTCAAGGTCGTGCGAGAGGAGGGCAGGCGCAGCGGCGCAGTTGTACTGTGTAGCAATATGTCTTTTCCTCTTCAACGCTTAACGTTTGCCGTCCACGACTGTCTTGCTTAGTGCAGCTGCTAGACTAACGTTGCGTCGCTTCCGAGTCTGCGCTTGCTCCGAGTGCTTGTTAATGCGAACGCTCATGTTGGCGAAGATAATGTACGTCATGCTCAGAGACCGCGTGCGCGATGTGCGACACCGTGACTGTAAGCACCCTAAACTGACTTAATGAACTTGTAGTTTGAAGACGAGCGTGGATGAAGGGGACATAAACGCTGGGTGAGCCCAATTAGACGTCAGAGCCTACGTCGCTCACCAAAAGCAGATATAGCGCAGAACATTCGTGCTTTCACAGCGTTTAGTGATATGTAGGAGTTAGCACAAGTAGCATCGAGCATGGTGTGGATGTCGAGCTCGTTGTTCGTTCAAATGCTCGCTTAGAAACACTGAGGACGGCGTGGATGATTCGGGCAGACCGCGGGAGGGTCTGAGACGGGACTTCCGCTCAATGTGAAGCGCCTAGCGTTGGGGCTGTTGGATACTGTAGTGCTGTGGTTGTCTTTTGCGGCGCGTGGTACCGTACGCGCCGTGGAGTGGGGCGTCGCCAAGACTGCTGATCGTTGCCCGCGTCGCCAGCATCGTCAACGGTGGGATGGCAACGCATAGCACTTTAGACACGAACATTGGACACGAACACGCAACTAGGGAGCCATGCCAAGCTAGGATTAAGAAGAAAAATTGCTTCCACGATACTTCGAGGCCAGATGGATGCCCGAGCACCTGCTGATCGTCGACAGGTATTCTTAACGTATCGCGAGCTCTTTACTGGAAAGAATGTGCAAGTGCGAAAGAAAAAGGCTATACGCAAAATTCTCCTAAATCATTTACCTGGCTTAAAAGAGTCTGCTGGCGACGCGTATATCAACGACATCGTCTCTATCCTTAAGTCGCTTCTTGAAGATCGCGTGTTCCAGTCTGAGGAGCAGGCAAGCAAGCACTTTCCAGACCTCTTCACAAGACCGCCCTCGGAAAGGCCAACAGGAAACATCTCAAAGAAACGTAAGGCATCACCTAGGAGGTCAATCAATGTCGGACGAGTAGTGCAAACTGAGGCTATCGACTTATCGACTCCAAGGACTACAGCCGGTATGTACTTTAGCCATTCTTTTATCTAATAAGTAACATCTCACATGCTTGCATGTAGGAATTTCTATCCTTAATAGCCAAGGAAATAGACCCTTTCACGTAACTCTGCGACCATCTATAATTCCCTACAAAGTTCAACATTACATACTCTTGTCATCTCAGCAAATCCTTGAAGAAGCATGCTTCCGATTCATGGAGCGGTGGCTTCCCTCCTTGCTTGAGAAGTGTGGCTGGACTTGTGCAGATGCGGTCGAGCTCACAGAGGGGATACGTGCTATCAAGAAGCATTTGAACATTCTGCCCAACGGTTGCATGGATACCGAACAAAAAAAGTGTTTCAACAAAACCTTACCAAACATTACTCGACTACGCAACACTGCAGTTCATCGCCGGCACCTTACATCTGTTCAGTTGCTAGAGCTAGTCCAGTCCGCATATATGCTCGCCAAAGTTTTGCAAGACAACGAGTGCAGCAATAGATTGCAAACCATATATTCAAGGGTGGATACGTCGATCAAGAAGATGGACCATGATACGGAGGTGATGAGGCAAATAGCAGAACATAGAGTCCGTCAGCTAGAGCTGATGCTGCACACAACTATCGCGCAGCAGCAGAACAAAATATCTTTGGCAGCAGGCCAAGGGCTGATTGATTCTATCACCACGGAATTCGGACTCCACCACCCGAATGCGGCAGCAGAAATCAAGGGCACATTGACATGCGACGAGCATGCTAAAAGTACTAGAGACATTATACTTATTGATGAGGACGATATTGAAAGTGACGAGGAGCGGTTGCAAACGGAATTGTAGTACTATCCCTCCATGTGTGGCGGAAAACCCTGCGTGCCGGCATGCCGGTCATGCTCCCCACTACAACAAAGTCTACCACAGCTGAGAGACGCAGATAATCTCGGGATAGAGACTTCAACCCTCAAGCTTTCCCTATACTTCATCTCGTCGCTAACAGATTCTGGTGTGGCGAGTAATACCATAATTTGCCGCCGGCATGCACGTTAGCCCCGCCTCGGACAGCCTCGGTCACACCAGAGGTTCAGTGCACATGTCCAAGAGTCTGTCAGGCCATGCAGAGATGTACAAAGAGTGTATCCCGAGCGAGTTGCTACGGCATCTCAGGTTGTGGCGCTATTGTGCAGGTCTGTAGCTCTACGGAGCGTGACCGACGATTAAGGACGCTTGCTGCAAGTCGTATAGAAAGGCCACAAGCAGTTTAGCGGTTTTGGATCAGCGCTGATGTCAGATCCCTGTACTGCCAGCCTAGCTTAGGTGGAGCCGCCCGGCTAGCGGCTAGGTCCAAGCATGACTCGCTCGAGCTTGAATACACGCACAACGCCGCACTACCTTCCACGCACACCCGTTTGTGGAGCAGATACTGGTAGAGACAGAGGCTTATATACAGTTCTGCAGCGACACAACAGCTAGCTTAGAGTAGTTAGTACAAATACACAGAACCTTTCGTCCTTATCTCGCAGACAGCTTTGAGCTTCTACTAGTAATGCCCATCTTTGCTAGTCCGCGCAGCAACCTTGACCCTTTGCCTTTGCCTGTGCGCGCACTTGCGCTGCCATCTGCCATCGTAGGAGAGATGATAGGCTGACCCTGCTCCTGCTTTGCAAGTGCAAGTGCGTCGGCGTAATGCTGGCGACACGCACGAGTGGTGGGGTGATCCTTCCCAAGCACAGCTTCGTACCCAGTGGAGGCCCTATCGTACAGAACAAGGGACTCTTCATAGCAATGCCGAGGTGCAAGGAGTTGGGCAAGACAGTATACGCTCGCCAGCGTGGATGGATGCTCATGCCCGAGCACCTTCTCCTTCCGCGCCAGCGTCTGTCTGTGCATCGTCTCCGCCTCTTCGTACTTGCCCTG
>MU006255.1:45709-65143 GCA_010093685.1 Ophiobolus disseminans
AGGGCAAGTACGAAGAGGCGGAGACGATGCACAGACAGACGCTGGCGCAGAAGAAGAAGGTGCTCGGGCATGAGCATCCAGACACGCTGACGAGCGTATACTGTCTTGCCCACCTCCTTGCACATCGGCATCGCTATGAAGAATCCCTTGTCCTGTACAATAGGGTCTCCGCTGGGTACGAAGCTGTGCTTGGGAAGGATCACCCCACCACTCGTGCGTGTCGCCAGCATTACGCCGACGCACTTGCACTTGCAAAGCAGGAGCAGGGTCAGCCTGTCATCTCTCCTACGATAGCAGATGGCAGCGCAAGTGCGCGCACAGGCAAAGGGAAAGGGTCAAAGCTGCGGCGCGGACTAGCAAAGATGGGCATTAGAAGCTTAAAGCCGTCTGCGAGATGAGGACGAAAGGTTCTGTGTATTTGTACTAACTACCCTAAGCTAGCTGCCGTGTCGCTGCAGAACTGTATGTAAGCCTCTGTCTCTACCAGTATCTGGTCCATAAACAGGCGTGCGCGGAAGGTAGTGCGGCGTTGTGCGTGCAGTTAAGCTCGAGCGAGTCATGCTTGGACCGAGCCGCTAGCCGGGCGGCTCCACCTAAGCCATGCTGGCAGTACAGGGACCTGACATCAACGCTGACACAGTACCGCTAAGCTGCTTGCGGCTTTTCCGTACGACTTGCAGCTAGCGCCTGTCGCTGTCGATCTCGCTCTGTAGGGCCACAGACCTGCACAAGAGCGCCACAACCTGAGATGCCGTAGCAACTCGCTCGGGATACACTCTTTGTATGTCTCTACATAGCTCGACAGACTCTTGGACATGTGCACTGAACCTCCGGCGCATCCGAGGCTGTCCGAGGCGGGGCTGCCGTGCATGCCGGCGGCGAACTGTGGTATTGCTCGTCACGCAGGAATCTGCTAGCGACGAGATGAAGTATAAGGAGAGCTTAAGAGTCAAGGTCTCTGTCCCGAGACTCTCCACGTCTCTCGGCTGTGGTGGACTTTGTTGTGGTGGGGAGGATGGCCGGCATGCCGCCACGCAGGGTTTTCCGCCACACATGGAGGGATAGTAGCTGCAAAGTTTATGGTAGCCAAAAGCACTTGCCGCTTACTAACCGGAACCCGGAATCCTTGCCAACTCTTTCACTGCAAACGCGCAGTAGGTAGAACCTAAATCAAACTTTCAGCTTCAATTTGTCTGGGCTTTACGACCTAGGCTACAAAAGGCATAAGAGGCGTTGTTTAATAACTTTATTAACCTAAGTCAACTATATTCTTCTATACCACTATAACAATGCTGCCAACAGAATACACCACAGCACCATCGCTAACTTACTTGCGATAAGGCCACTCGATACCACGACATGTCAAAGACGATTATCAGCGACAGAGACAAGCTCTTTACGTCCAAATATTGGACCACGCTGATGTCAGCGATCGGTACACAACAAAAACTCTCGACCAGCTTCTATCCGAGAAGCTGAGTGGCGAACACGCGATTATCAAGCCCTAATCCGAGAGGTCATTGCACATGTACCTGCTACTTTTATCATGTAACTGCTCCCCTCCTCTCATAGCTGCTACCATAAACAAACGTTTCCATCACCAAGCCGCACCGCGCCAGAATCACAACTATCAAGCGGCTCACTACACGGAAGCCTCCATCTTAGACGTGCCAGCGAAAGGCGCATACCCTTGCTGATCATCGACTATACACAGGTGTAGGAGGCGCATGAGCATGGGTTATATTGTTTCGTGGAAGGTGACTGGTGAAGGACGGCAAGGGCGGTAAGAAAGGATTTGAAGGACGTCTCAGCCTTGTGAGAGACGTGCATGATATATCGTGAACGTCAGCCGCCCAAGCGCCAGCTCTCTCGCGTCTCAGCCCCAACAAATACAAGGATAGCTCGAAATGGAAAGAGAAGGGCGATCGCAAGCGTGGACCCGGAACGATACCCCGAGCTATCAGCCAATCCATTGCGCGGCCAAACGTATAGAAATCGACTTCAGGGAGGCTGGCTGCATCTTCTGCTGCCGAGCACTTCTATGCATGTGCGTCACATACGCAAACCTTCCGCTTCGCTTGGCTTATGGAGGACGCTAGCCTTTTTGGCTGTCACCAGCTGGTGACAACCAAAAAGGCTCCCACAATCGTACATCATCACAGGATTAAATCCTCCATGCGCTCATGCGTCGACGAAGTCGCGAGCATCGCAGCATACCCATGACATGCCAGTGAGAACCGATTGAAGCTGCCCGAAGCGCAGTACCATAGCGTCCACCATGCACTTCATTGGCGCCCGCCTTAAGTAACATGTATACCACAGATTTGTGACCTCCATAGGAGGCCGCCTGTAGAGCATTGCCGTAGTATCCACCTTGTGCGTTGACGTCAGCACCCTGCCGGATGAGTAGCTGAACCATGCTATCATTCCCTACGCATGAAGCTGCCTGTAGCGCATCGCCGAAGTAACCACCTTGTACGTTGATATCAGCGCCTTCACTAAGAAGAAGTCTTCCGATCATGCTGTTATGTCCTGCCCACAAAGCTGCTTGAAGAGCATTACCAAAGTAGCCGCCTTGCGTGTTAACATCAGCATTATGATTAAGTAGCAGTCTTGTTAGTTGCTCACTCCCTGCCCACGACGCTGCTTGAAGTGCAGTGCCATAGTGTCCACCTTGTGCATTTACGTCAGCACCTCGACGAATTAGCAGCTCCGCCATTTGCTGATCACTAATCCAGCACGCAGTCTGTAACGAGTTTCCAAAGTACGCGCTCCGTACATTCACATCAGCCCCATTATCAACTAACAGAGTTACTATCTCGCAGTTCCCATTCTCCACGGCTATTAGTAAAGCAGAGTGAAGTGCATTGTAAAGGGCTTCGTGGAGGCTTTCCTGCCGGTTTCGGAGCTTCGTGTGTATGGCTAGTGATTGTTGAGCTGTTCGAGATGACCCATGAGCAGCCGCCCACAGTAGGGCTAACGAATTGCAGTGCACAACATCAAAGTGGTAGAGACTTTGGTTGAAAATATGGTAGGTCTGACGACTGGTCTGCACAAAGGCGTTGAGGTCGTGCTTAGTTTCCAACTGCTCAAGGACATGGCAGAGTAATTCGACGGGGAAGTTGAGGGGGTGCATGTCACTATCGGTGAAGTCAGGTAGGAGAGCAGACCCTTTTGTAGCCATGCTGTACAGCTTCAAATGTAACGTCTCTCCCTACGCGGCAAAAAACCCAGTAGGCCGAAAGTGACCAAATGAGAGCGCAAGGACAGCAGATATCTTTATTCGACGTAGCGTCTTATTGACATTGACGCGACTTTTCGTGTTAGCTTCGCGCTTAACTTTTGAAGTCTAAGCCGCTGCGTCAAATGCAGAACTAGTAGCGCGCCTACTGCAACCACACATTGTTATTGATTGAATTCGCAATAATTCTAATCGGGCGGGGGGGGGGGGGGGGGGTTTGAGGGTCTCTGATTAGACAGCGTTCCATGAACTAATTACTAACTTAGATCGTCTTAGAACTCTGCACTACGGGATAGTTCCGGTGTGTTGCGCGGCAATTTCTCTGACCTGGCCAATGAGATTTAGTTTGTTAGGTTAACGCCGCAGTGTACTACTAGCACACAAGCCACACTAGGACTAGTAAATAACGTTCCGATAGACCCGAAAATTGGCAGCTGTGTTGGAGGGCTAATTAAGGCGTGCAGTCGTGAAGTCTGCATGATCCTCCCTTACTGTACCACCTGTACGCAACTCGAGCCAGCACTAATCATAACAGTGAGCACAATATGTTCTGAAAGAGGGCATTATATTGTATTCATGATTATGAGATGCTTCCGTGTTATCGCTCGAATTCCAATCAAATATTAACGTAGCAAGCCAGAGGCTCCCGGAACATCCGTAGCGATTGCGGCGTAGGTAACTAGATCGCCTTTTTTAGCGCTTCGAAGAGTTAGCCTCGCTGGCGTTTAGCTGATGGATAAAGGTTGGACCTCGTTCGTCTATTGATGGAATAGATCTGAGCACCCATCCTGCTTCAGTATGACAGGGACCAAGACTTCCGGTTTTCGCAACAAGATACACTGTATATGGCGCTGGTTAACTGAAAAAAGCGAACTTGAGTACGAGAGGCCATCGGATGTAAACCATTGGACGGAATATGAGTCGCACCGGTAGCAGTGAGTGTGCCTCGTTGCTTCCTAATCGACGTGACGTTGACGAGATAGTCTAGCATTCAAACATGACGAAGTCCAGCAGAAGCAGCTCGTGAACCATTCTAAGCTAAAGAGTAGGACTGAATATCTCCCTAAGTCCAGACACTAACAACCAGTTAGCCTTGAAAGACGCAGCAAGTCACACAACGGATAGGCGACACATCACCCAAACTTCGACTAGAACTAGACTCCCGATATCCTTGCCGGCAGCCTCTTCAGTTGCTTCGTTGGATGTAGCGAATCGGGAAAGGGTTGTGACGCGTTATGCTGGCACGGGTCTTGGCAAATGAGGTGTTCGGGCAGCCACCTACTCCTCCCCTGGAATGGTCCTGAACACATCGTGTATATAGATCGTCCACCTTTGCAGTCAGTCGATACAACGCACTCTCCTTCTCCGCTATAGCCACGTTCTAGTCTGCATTTTTCTATATCATTCTCTCATTCGAGAGCACACATCTTTCAGCACCTCTGGGTCTGCTCGTGTTGTATCCAGCCTGTCACTATCAATGCTCCACTCATCTTTTACCTTAGGTTGCCAACCTACTCGGCCCATTGTATAGCGGATGGCGATAGCGATATGGACCTTGATACGATTCAGTTGCCACTTCCACCTACGCGAAACCGACGCCAACACCTGACATTATCACCAAAAGCCGGCGCACCACGCTTTCTTGACAGCAAAAACGCTACGTCATTGCAAGAACGACTGGACTGTCGATTGGCTCAGCGATTACAACAAGAAGAACATGATGCGAACTATGAAGTTCAATCGTTGGGCGCACAGCGAGGGCGCAGCAGTGGCCGATACTCTCAAGGCACGCAAGATGATCCCATCGATCTAGAGCTGGACCTCAAAGTGGGTTTTGGTAATGATGTACACGAATGCTTCGTGTGTAGTGATGGCTTTTCTGGCACTGAGCTGCCATCGCTCACTGATTGCAGTCATCCACCACACACCTGTTCTGGTTGCTTCGCCGAGTAGGTTGCAGCGCAGCTCCGAGAAAGCAGCTGGGGAGAAGCTAAGTGTCCAGAGAGCAATTGCAAGGTCATGTTAACGTACTATGAGATCCAACAAATCGCGACGTCAGAGATCTTCGAGAAGTATGACACGTTCATCGCTCGTAAGGCGATCAACGAAGAGCGCAAGTTTTAATCCCCCAGAAATCATTAAACTCAGCTAACATTGCCTCCAGCTAACTTCCGATGGTGTCGACGTTGCGATTTCGGCCAGATACATACGAGCGGCGAAGGCGAGAACATTTTCACCTGCGCCTTATGTGGTCACAAAGTATGCGTCATCCATGAAGACACCTGGCACGAAGGCGAGACATGCGCCGAGTACGAACATCGATCCTCACCTCACAGAGCGCAAGACAAGATCGCTCAGGAAGCGGCAATAAACAGACTTTCGAAAAAATGTCCAGGACGAAACTGCATCTACAACATCGAGAAGAACAACGGCTGCGATCATATGACTTGTATGTTGAACGAGCATGCAGAAATGACGTAACTCTAATGGCATTTCAGGCTCTCAATGCCGCTATGAGTTTTGCTGGATTTGTCTCTGTGACTGTAAGATTGAGCGCCCTGCTTGCTTTACCACCGGGCAGCTAACGACCTCTTAGATAACGAAGTCAGACGCTTGGGCAACTCAGCTCATACCAAGAATTGCGATTACCATACCGGGAGAGTCAGGTAATAGTCACTATAAGTTTCAACAACGCGTTAAGGATGCGAGTGGTACCATGTCATTTATATAAATTGTTCAACTTTGTTGTCGACCAACACAGTATAGTCCTCTTTCTTAGCCTCTAACTACACCGCCTTTCATATCTGCTCCTGCTGCACTTGCTTAACCCAAAACACAGACTAAGACATTCCCTCAGCTTCTCGCTCTTCGTGTAGCAGCGCGTCTGCAGCTGGTGGGCTGATATAAGATAGCCTCGGTAAGAGGAGAAAGTTGGTAGAGCGTGCGACTCGCTAGTCAACTGTGTTGCTAACAATAAACAGCAGGGTTATCTACTACTTGTCGTGCCTCGATCATGTCTTACCACATGCCGACTGCGTTTTTTTCACTTTTTTTCGAGGTCCCCTGATGTGCTTTCTCTGAAGAAGGTGCTGGGTTGGATCACCCTGAGTGCATGTTAGCAGATATCGGGGCTTAGCAGAGGCCCTTACGCAGTGGATCGCTTGAGATAACTCGCATCCGCGCTTCATCCGGAAGTTGGTAATTTCGAAGAGCCCGTTCGGCCCCTTTTTGGAGACATCAAAAATGGCTTTCGTCTCAATTTTACTCATGTCTGCGTCAATATAGCACTCAGGAAGAGCCTGAACATGGTCGAACGGCAGAACCTGGCACCAGTTTGATAGTACGTAACTTTTCCCTGCAGGCAGTCGATATTTCACACCCTGAGATTCAAGCTCTCTCTGTGAGATCATCCACACAAACAGAACAAACGACCATCCTTCTTTTTGATCCTGCCGAAGGGCTATCGTTAGACCGAGGCGGTCATTTTTATCCTCGTGGTGAATATGCACAAGATCTCCAACACACAGACAACCAATGTCTCTAAATGGGACAAGCTGATCCCAGTGACACAGCCGATTATGCCTGTCTCTTTGCATCTTGATTTTAAATTTATGTCCGTTTTGGCTGCGCCAGGTTCTAGCTTGGTAGGCATCTAAAATGCTATTAGTCAGGTGTACGACATGGCAGTTATTGTTGGCGGTAGGAAGCCTTACCATAAGGCGGTAGTTCACATGCCATGCTGAGCGCGATGCGCGGTGTTTTCCGCGTAAGAGTATGCCGTGGAAGTGTTATGCGCTAGCCAAAGAGTGAGGCCAAGCGTTGAGTTGGGAAGCCTAATACCAGCAGCAGTAAATGAATATATACTCGCTAGACCCTTTACTGGTATGATGTTCTTAGTGTAGAGACTAGTTGGGCTAAGGGGCCTTGTGCATAATACGAAGTCAAACCGCTGATAGAATGTGTTACCATGCTGCGCTGTTACTGTAGGTGCTATCTTTAGACAAATTAGATTTGAAGGCGGGCATTGAGATATTGGCGAAAACTTTGCTTAACGGCCTATGGCTCATGGTATGCGTACTACCGGATAGATCGGAGAAGACGACGCAAGCTGCCTAGACCCCGCCGCTACCGGTAAGACACACGACGCTAGGCGTAGATCGTTTAACACGGAGAAACCCTTGGAATGCCTATTCGACGTGGTCAAATGTCTCCAGACTATTGTGCAGCGCACCCGAGAATAGAAAGGCGCAGATGGCTGTAGCTAGCCAGGAGTGCGAAGCATTTGTTGTGAACATGTGAGAAGGAGGGTTGAGGAAGAAGTTGGTTGATTGATAGAGACTATCGAAGAGAGCGAATATATATCCTCCTGTTACATAAGCAGTGATGAAACACCCAACTCCAGAGTAGGTGTAGATGCTGACATTTGTAGCTCTAGATGGCGTGCATGAAGCGATGAACGTCATGTTCACGACTGTGCAATTCTTATACTGTAGACGCGAGGACGAAGCAGAAACATGCGAAGAACAATGCTGATTAAACTCCTTGTGACTGCGCAGACTTGTGTGCGGAGGAAAGAGGCATCTGTAATTAATTGTTTCTTTCTTGGTGAGCGGGATTCACGACGTTACCACATCACGAGGCTTAAGTAGTAGCCAGGATATATCAGACAGATAACGCAGAACACTTCTAATTAACTTAGTTCGAGAGTGAAGTGATTACAATTTATGAGAAGCAAGAATGTAGTTTATTATGTAACGTCCCTCCCTGTGTGCTGGGACACCCTCCGTGCTGGGACAAACGAGGGGTACTTTGAATTCAAACACACCAAACTCCTCGCGCACGTTGCTATTAGCTATAAGAAAGTATTATTAATATACTTAGGCTACTTATGAACACTTCTTAATCCTTCTATCTAAAAAACACGTTGCTATTGCTGCCTCTGCGCAAAGGTTACAAGCAGTCTTGTTTTCGTGTCTAACAGTACTGCTTCGTTGCAGCTCCCCCTAGAAGCTTCTAGCGCCTGCAATACTCGTAAAAGACTGTCATTATATTGTAGTAAATATATAACAGGACAGCAAATTATATCTCGCTTTGTGGTCGCTGCGGCGCCCACGTTCACGCAAGATCGCCGTCGTGATTTGTACATTGGATCGCGCCAAGCAGCCCCGCACTTCTGATGTAATCAATACTGCGTAATCTATTTCTAGCGGCGGTCAGGATTGTGGCTTAGCTCTCAAAGGTATTTTAAGCGTATGAACTCTTAAGACTAGAGTTGCTCTTGAAGGAGACTGCTATCAGAATACATTTCTTGCAGTAATTAGAATCAGTTATCCAACATTTCTTATAAATATTGCACTATGCTTATCGTGAGATTGGACCATTGATGTACGACACTAGAAAAATTTAAGCAAAACCACACAACCAGACGCATGCCCTAGACAAGCTATATCCTCGCGTACTGCTCTTGACCCCCATCGATACTCAAACGGAAGCCATAGGAACCGTTGCTGGTTGCATAGTATCCAACGACCCCGCAAAAAGATGTGGGAGGACTGCGTCTGATGCCAACGAGGCGATAGCACAACTGAGGGTGACAACAAAGATATATCGCCTGCACTAGTGTGAAGGGCCCGGCCATCTGACGAGAAGGCTACCGCGCTCCTTATAGAGGGACGAAATTCCAGCGTACCGCAACACGTTCCAGTCGCTACTTCCCACAGCCGTATTGTGTTGTCCCACGATACTGACGCAACTAGTTCCCCGCCCGGCGAAAAGGCCACCGCTGAGACTCTAGAGAAATGGCCCTCCAGTATGCTGTGACAGGTCCCTGTTGCTGTCACCCACAGCCGCACTGTCTTATCCTCAGATCCTGACGCAACCAGCTGCCCGTCTGGCGAGAAGGCCACCGCCGAGACTGTAGAAGAGTGGCCCTCCAGTTCGCTGCGAAAGGTCCCTGTTGCTGTCAACCACAGCCGTACTGTGGCGTCTGAGGATGCTGACGCGACAAACTGCCCGTCTGGAGAGAGGGCCACCGCTATGACCTGTGAGGAATGACCCTCCAGCGTGCTGCGACACATTCCTGTCGCTACATCCCACAACCGTGCTGTGTTGTTTTCGGATGCTGATGCAACTAGTCGCCCATCTAGCGAAAAGACTGCCGTTTGGAGACTCGTATCATAGCCCTCTAACAGTTTGCGACACATCCCTGTTGCTGTCTCCCACAACCGTATTGTCTTATCATAAGATGCCGACATGACCAGCTGCCCATCTGGCGAGAAAGCCACCTCGCTGATCTGCGAGGAATGGCCCTCTAGCGTGCTGCGACACGTCCCTGTCGCTACCTCCCACAGCCGTAATGCGTTGTCCGAGGATGCTGACGCAACCAGTTGCCCGTCCGGCGAAAAGGCTATCGCCCGAACATGCTTAGAATGGCCCTCCAGCGTACTGTTCCATGTCCCTACCGTTGCCTCCCACAGCAGTACTGTGTCGTCCAAGGATGCTGACGCAATAAGCTGCCCGTTTGGAGAGAAGGCCACCGCTGTGACCGCCATGCTATGACCCTTCAGCGTGCTGCAACACGCTCCCGTCGCTGCCTCCCAGAGCTTTACTGTGTTGTCCCAGGATCCTGACGCAATCAGTTGCCCGTCTGGTGAGAAGGCCACCGCCGTGACATTATCAGAATGGCCCTCTAGCGTGCTGCGATACGTTCCTGTTGCTGCCTCCCACAGCTGTACTGTCTTGTCTCGGGATCCTGACGCAGCTAGCTGTCCGTCTGGTGAGAAGGCCACCCCCGTGACCCCTAAGGAATGGCCCTCCAGCGTGCTGCGACACGTCCCTGTCGCTGCCACCCACAGCCGGACTGTCTTATCCTCAGATCCTGACGCAACTAGCTGCCCGTCTGGCGAGAAGGCTACTGCCCTGACATACTCAGAATGGCCCTCCAGCGTGCTGCAACAGGTCCCTGTTGCTGTCACCCATAGCCGTACTGTGTTGTCGTAGGACGCCGACGCAACCAGCTGCCCGTCTGGCGAGAAGGTCACCGCCGTGACCCCATCAGAATGGCCCTCTAGCATGCTGCGACACGTCCCTGTGGCTGCCTCCCACAGCTGTGCCTTCTTGTCGTTAGATGCTGACGCAATCAGCTGCCCGTCCGGCGAGAAGGCTACTGCCCTGACACACTCAGAATGGCCCTCTAGCGTGCTGCGATACGTCCCTGTCGCTGCCTCCCACAGCCGTACTGTCTTGTCATGAGATGCTGACGCAACCAACTGGCCGTCTGGCGAGAAGGCCAACCCCGTGACCCCTAAGGAATGGCCCTCCAGTGTGCTGCGACAAGCATCCCAATCGATCTCCTTCATTGATACCATCTTCACCCACGGCGGTATTTGATTCGCAAATGTCTGCCGTATCAGACTCTTCTCAGGCGCGAATATAAGCGCAGAGCAATAAATCTGTAGTGGAGCTTCTGTAAGTATAGACTGATATCGCAGCACAAAGCGCTTAGCATCGTGAAGAAAGCTTTGAACAACGCTTGCAGATCGCTGCGTTACACATTAGCATAGCACCAAGACTAACAGTGTATAGAACTTGCGCCTGTAAGTGCATGAAGACTGTTAAGTAAGTAGACGCATCTACTCAACTCCCTCATAAGACTCATAGCCTCTAACCAGTGCAGAAGGTGCTTCTGGAGAAAGAGATGTGTTGCGTCTCTATCGGTGATTTCTTGCTGACTCTGCTTAAGATGATTGACCCAGAAGCAGCAAGCATACTGCATTTCGGGTGGCAGATTGCTAGCAACCGCCCGATCGTCGATCTCGCTCCTCAGCACTCCAGGGCCTACAAGACTGCATATGTCTTGACGAAGGCCGCTTTGCCCAGACATAAGCTCAAGGCAGCGAGATGCAAGCTTGTGGTGTGTGCTTCTCTCGTCCACCCAGAACTGGATTTTCCCTCGTTTTTGCGGGTTAACGAGAAACTCGCGAAAGGACAAATGCAAGAGCCTAACTGAAACATCCTCGCTATTAGGGACGCTAAGGACAGAGTGCAAAGAGTCAAGCCGACACTTTACATCCTCCTGGGAGAGTTGAAGAAGGCATGCGAGCGAGGTGATAGAGAGCGGACTCTCTAAAACCACGATACTGCCTATAATGTCTCGGAAAGCCTGAAGCCACGTCTCCTTTTCATCTTCCTCTTGCTCACTAAGCAGCTGATCAAGAACAGGGAGGTACGTCCGATCTAGTTGCGAAAAGGTCCCCTTTTGATACTGCAGGACCTTGTTCAGAAAAGCTACGGGATTGCTTCCTTTGCTGCCAACATACCGACACACGGTGGCAGCGTAGATAAACAGCGGCACGGCCAGCTCAACTAGCGCGAGGATCTGGTTTTCCGCTGGCCAGTCTGAGGATAGCATGCGTTCTTTCCGAATTACACCAAGCTCATGCTCTAGGAACAGGCGGATGTCGTGTTCGATTGTGCTCCTTGGTACTTCGTGGAGGACTACGTCTTGGTATGTGCCGTTTGGCATCTCCTTGAAACCAAGGCGGATATGGAGCTCAGGCCTGCTGGTTACCACGATCCGCAACGGCACTGGCTGGATGTCCTTCGTGCGAGCGAGCAGCTGAAGGATTGCGCGAATGTCTTGCTCTTGCTCGCATTCGTCCAGCGCGTCTATCACGACTACACGCGCCAACGCCTGCGAGCGAGCCTGCTTTATGTCCAAAAGTGGCTGCAGAATCAGTTTCTCAAACTGGTCTTTTAGGGACTTGTCCGCGATCTTCGGGTCCTCGTCGAGCGCCTCCCTTATCACAGGTACCACGCCCGGCTCGTGCACCACAAGGTCACTGGCGATGGTAGTGAAGAATCGTGAGGCGTTGCCGCGCTGGCCCTCGCCTTTCTTGAAGAAGAAGCTTGCTCCTAGCTGGCCGCGACTGGCAAACGACTTAGCGACCGTCCGCGCAATGGTAGACTTTCCTGTGCCAGCCATGCCGGTCAGCCAGAATATAGGTTTGCCATCTTTGTTCTGCGCCCATGTTGTGATGTCGCCCAGCAGCTCAGTTCGTGTGTTTGGTAGGCACCGTGCGTTGTGCTCTTCGTCGCGGGAATTGTAGCATGCGCCTTGGGCGATAGGTAGTCCGGCCAGGTCTAGCTTTTGATGACGCTTGTGGGCATCTAGAGTTACTAGGTCTAGCTTCCGGTCAACGTCAAGCATTAGATCTCTAGAAGCTAGTCAGTTTCTTTTGCTTGCGCATCACAGATCCGGGTGCAGAAGCTTACGTCTGATCAACCTGGAGCGCCAAACCGAAGGTCTGCTCATACCCTTCTAAGTTCCGAACGATCTTGTCCACCTGCTTGCTAGTGAACGGCCATTGTAGAGCTCGCACTCTAAACTGACTCATGGCTTTGCGAGTCTTCCCTGGATCCAACTTTACCTTTAGGTCTTTTAGCTCCTGAAGACATTGGCTTAGCGAGTCGAAGAGGCGATTGGTAGTTGAGAAGCGTGCTTTGTGTCGTCCCTCTAATAGCTTCTTGATGTCTTTCTGGATACGCTCGATGTCGCCAACTTTTCTCTGCACGCGCTTGATATCGTCCTTCGCTTCCTTGACGGCCTTGGAGTATTGGAAGCACAGCGAGCCGATCTTAGCGGATATGTCGATTACAGCGATAACGCTTGCTGCGCCCGAAAGACCGTCCATGGTGCGATGCGTGCGATATAGACGTAGTATGCCGGTCGATCGTGGTTTGCAACGTCGTAGGTCGACTGAGCAGCGAGGCCGCCCCTAGGCCAGGAGAAGTACTGCGGTCCATCTTCAGCTGTCGCAAGGCTAAGAGGAGGCACAGCTAAGCGCTGCAGCATCACGGGTGTGGGGTCCAAAAGGCTTCGGAAATACGTTTTGCCGCAATCCGCTTTTCTTTTCCTACGTTCTCTATACGTTACCAGTAGTTACCCCGGCCAGCGCCAACTCGCAATAACTAGAGGCATACAGGGATAACTGAACGTTAACACAGTCGTCAAGTCAGTCAACATTAATATGTTATAATTTTTATGAAAAGGCGTCCTTGCAACAACAACGCGTATCTAATACCAGTACACTTGTGCTTTAACACCGTCCTAATACATTCGTGCTACCGGCGCCTTCCATAGCTCTGCTGCTTCGCTCATCTGCACCACAAGTTCTGCTGCACCTGTCTCCAGTACAGGAACTTTGCGCTTGCGACCGCGTTTTACCTTGCCTAAGGATGTTTTCTCCTTTGCAGCACGTTTCGCTTGTGCCTCTTCAAGGTCTTCAAAGCTCATCACCTTTGCTTTCCCTAGGACCACTGACCTTGTTGACCGACGAACTTTTGCTTCTTTGTTTATCTTAATCAAGGACTGATTCTGATCTTGAAGCAGGGCACATTCCGCAAACGACACTTAGGCAGCACTTGCAAGCTTCTGTACGTGCCTCTGTAGGCGCCTTTGGCTAACTTCATCAAGCGTACAGGCGTCCTCTTTGATTAGATTATGCAATGGTATGAGAGCCTCTGCTGTTACTGGCGTAATAGGCATCCGAGGTACCTCATCTTGCGCACAAGGAACGACCGCTATCTCCTTGGCTCCTGGAACGGGTAGTTGAGCAGGCGGCTTCGGTGTATTTCTGAACATTCTCTCTGGGTTAAATGGAAACAGCCCAGTTGCAGCCCACCCAGCTTGTATGTTCCTCTTGGTTAGCGCCCTGTCCCTTGCAGGCTTATAAAGAGAAGTAAAATGCTCCTTGCCAATTGTGTCGATACCTCCTCGGTTCAGTCGTTCCACCTCGTCACGATAGGCTGTCTTCAGCGGGGCGAAGGGCCCGACGTCACAGGGCTGGAGCTTGTGGGAGGTGTGAGAGGGAAGACGACAAAGGATGATGTTGTTCTCAAGGCAAAACTCCAGGACTTCCAGAGTCTCGTGAGTCCCAAAGCCATCGCAGATCAGCACTCGCGGTTTTCCATTAGCTAGTGCTTTGGTTTGTGGGTCAAAGACACGCTTTAACCACTCCAAGCTAATCTTTGAGTCATTGTATCCGTTTTCAGAATGCCCGTAATGCTATCCAGGGGTGGGATAAGTAGTCCAGTTGCTCCGATGGGTTGCGGCTGGCCAGATTATCAGAGGTAGCAAAGACCTACCATCAGCGCTTATGCACTCTATTGCAGTCACCATTGTGCGCTTGACGCCTGCGCCTCTGTAGTCCCGCAAGTCATCTCTGCCTACAAGGACTTTGACTGAGCCAAGCTTGCTTAGCATAACTCCTGTTTCGTCCATGTTGTAAACATTCTCTGACAGTATAGCAGGATCCTGCAGCACCTTCTCTATCACCTCAAACCACTCGGCGATCTTAGGGTATATATTGTTCTCGTGTCGTTTCCAGTCGATAGCCCTGACCTTCCTCGCCTTGAGTTCCTTGTGGCGTCGCTCGAAGGCCCGAGCCCAGTTCTTGCCCGGTGGCTTGATTGGTTTGATCGCCGTAGTAGACCGCCGACGAGCAATGCTGAAGGCTAGCGAAGGTATGTATTTAATTCGTACAGGGTGCCCGAAACTAGACATTAGTAACAAAAACTTGACCATGGCTTTCTCTTCGTCTGGGGTCAGGTATTGCTGGCTTTGGGCCTTGAGCTCTATCGACGCTCCACCATGTTTACGACGATGGAGCGTGGAGCGGGGAACACTGCTCTTCTCTGAAATTGCACGATACGGCGCAGACTCGCCTGCAGAGAAGACTTCCGCCAGCGCCTGGCTGGCTTGGTCCATGATTGCGATGGTGGTGGTGACGCGCAAGGCCAGACCAGTGCCCCTAGGCATCCTCGACGCAACGAGAGCGGCCCAGTCCTGAGGCTGGCCAGCACGAGATATGCCGTAGAAAGCCCGAAAATGCGCCCAAACTAACTCGCACGTGACATCCGCAGGAAGGTTCGAGAAGAGCGCCACAGCTCGATCGTTTCTGGCATAGTGTAAAGTTTGATACAGAGCTACATAAGCGCGCTAAGGTGCTCTGCCAAGACACTCAATCTGCCTCTAAGCCCGGAGAAACTCGCATTGTACACACAGATGGATGAAATGATTTCTGAGTTGAGGAAACTATTTTTGTTTAACAAGGCTATTATCCCAATGCACCGAAACTCAAACTCTGTTGATAACTGCGGCCGTGTAGGGGTGTAAAGGTAGAGCAGGGTTATACGCGGTAGACAGAACGATCAACGACATGATCCCTATTAATGTAATTTTGCTGCTATTAGCTAGAGTTAGGAGCCTAAATCTATAAAGAATAATGCAACGTTACCTGCAACTCTAAGTATTGAAGGGGAGGAGAGTTAGGATGCCAAAACGATGTTCGCGTCCCAGCACGCAGGGTGTCCCAGCACGCAGGGAGGGACGTTAGACGTCACAGCTGCGACGACACCGAGCAAGCTATAGAGACGGCCACCCATCACAGCGACCCTAGCCCAATCCAGACGACAGCGGCGGTGAGAGTGACTGAACACTCCCTCTCCCACGATACTCATGCTCACCCTCACTCAGGAAATTGCACCAAACACCATGCGGGCACCCGTCCAGCCACCGACGAGAGATGCCAAACACTAACGTCCATCCCTGCGTAATGGGACACCCTGTGTGGCGGGACACTTTTTCATCCGGACACGCGGCGTCAGGCCAGCGCGACTGCACAAATTCGAGCTTAACGCACTTTATTCTGCATATGTTATTCTTTACTTGTACTACCCTCCGACTAAGGAGAGCGCGGTGTTGGACCTGCTGTTGGACATTCTGTCAATAGCGTTTTTAACTCTCTGCTACTACCCCCCTGTTTATTCGCCACAGTGAATCTTTATTAAGTATTTAGACGACTAGGAAGGAAGCGCAGATGTCAAAGATTAAGATCGCGCGCTCTGAAGGTTAAGTTAAGGTGAGGAATGTGCCTTCCAGCAGTTTCTCCGTGCGAACAGCAGATCGCCACAACTCGCCAAAACGGGCATGGAGCTATTGTCGCTCTTGGCACGCAGTAGCTTGTAGTAGCGTGCTCAGATACATATGTATGCTATTGTAACAAATCTGACGCTATGCTCACAGCAAAGGCTTCTAAAGATAGCTGTGGCGCACACTAACAGCGGCCAGCGAGGCGCGACCATTTCTGCAGCGGCGCTCCTCTGTCGAGTTCGCCATCACTCCTCTGTGTGCTGCAGTCCTGCCCCCAGCGATTGCGCCGCGCACGTACCCTGCGCTCGAGCAGCTTAAGGCAATGCAGGTCGGCTCTGTTACCCTGCTCGAGATTACGCGCCAAGCTTCCAACCATACGCTCAGTTCATTTCATGTTGTCTTTAATGCAACCACCTTACAGCCTCGCTGCTCGTAATATTCTCCCGCGCCTACCCCGCTCAAGACCTGATGCGACGCTGTCACCAAAGTAGCTTCAGCTCCTACACTTGCGCATTGCCGTTTACTTTTGATCGACCTGGTACTGTAATAGCCATTCATCCTCCGTCTACATACTTACCTAGAGAGAGTAGGGAAAGCCAGCTGTCGCATTCTGCCTACTAGGCTGCCGCATCAAGCCTCCTGTCTCGTTCGTATCGCATGCGCTTGCCCCACATCCACACTGCTCGATGCATCTCCTGAAGTACGGCGAAAATGGAGAATTCACGATCATCAGCTTCGAGGAGAATGAGCTGCCTCTTTATGCGATACTTTCCCACACCTGGGGAGCAGATGAAGAGGAGGTGACTTTTGCGGACATCGTGAAGGGCGGTGGCAAGGCCAAGCCTGGCTACAAGAAGATTCGTTTCTGCGGAGAGCAGGCACAACAAGATGGGCTGGAGTACTTCTGGATTGATACCTGCTGCATCAACACGGCAAACAAGGCTGAGCACTCTCTAGCCATTCGGTCCATGTTTCGGTGGTACCGCAACGCTGCTCGATGTTATGTCTATCTGTCGGATGTCGCTAGCCTACCTTCCGTGGTTGCTCAAGGCCAGTACAATTTCCAATGGCTTACCTGGACCTGGATGTTCCCTGTTCTCTCCTATCTATTAAGCTGGTACAACAGCACGATCCAACGCCTTTCTCATTCGCGACATGTTTCCTGTCCTCCTATGGATAGCGATATCGTATGCAGCCAGCAAGAATCCGAATCTAAGCTCCAGAAAAGCAGATGGTTCACCCGCGGATGGACACTGCAGGAACTTCTTGCACCGCCTATAGTAGAATTCTTCTCTAAGGAGGGAATCAAGCTTGGGGACAAGCTTTCGCTGACACAGGAATTGCGTAAAGTCACAGGCATCCCTAGTTCAGCGCTGCACGGCACACCTTTGTCTGACTTTGACGTTCTTGAGCGCATCTCGTGGAGTGAACATCGTACAACGAAGATACCGGCAGACTATGCATACTCTCTAATGGGCATTCTCGGTGTCAGTTTGTCACCAATCGACGGAGAGAGCCCAGCTGAAGCGATGAAACGAGTTAGAGATGAGGTCGAGAAGCAAAATCAGTGCGTCCGAGACCTGCGCCTTAGCAATCCGCGCGACGATAAAAAACGCATTGAGGAGACAAAAGGCGGGCTGCTAGCAGATTCCTACCGCTGGATTCTGGACAACAATGCCTTCCAGCAATGGCAGCAAGACCCAGACAGCCGACTACTGTGGGTGAAAGGTGACCCTGGCAAAGGCAAGACAATGCTACTCTGCGGTATTATGGATGAACTCCCACACTCAATGCCTAAGGGCGCCCTTCTGTCGTACTTCTTCTGTCAAGCGACCGACTCGAACATTAATAGTGCTACAGCCGTGCTACGAGGCTTGCTATATATGCTTATGCACCAACAACCGTCGCTTGTGTCGCATATCCGCAGGAAGCACGATCACGCAGGTGTAAGCTTATTCGAGGACGCAAATGCCTGGGTCGCCTTGACAGAAATCTTTGCAGACGTGCTGCAAGACGTTAGCTTAAGTACGACGTATCTGATCATTGATGCACTAGACGAATGCGTCACTGACCTGCCAAAGCTGCTTGGCTTTATCGCAAGGCAGTCATCTGTGTCCTCTCGTGTTAAGTGGATTGTTTCCAGTCGCAACTGGCCAGCTATTGAGAAAGAGCTAGAAACCGCAGAGAACCAAACGAGGCTGAGCCTCGAACTGAACGCCGAATCAGTTGCGACGGCAGTTAAGATATTCATCGAGTGGAAGGTGTGCCAGCTAGCGCACAGGAAGGGCTTCAAGCTAGAGATGCAAGACGCCGTGCTCCAGCACTTGGCATCAAACGCCAACAACACCTTCCTCTGGGTGGCATTAGTGTGCCAAGAACTAGAGCGGACCGAAAACTGGAACGTACTAAAGAAGCTAAGCTCAATCCCCCTGGGGCTTGACGCTTTATACAGGCGGATGATCGACCAAGTTATTGTTTCTGACAGCGCCGAGATCTGTCTGCAGGTCCTTGCGTCAACTGCAGTCTTATATCGACCTGTTACTATCACCGAATTATTTTCGCTCGTTGAGCTGCTTGATGACCTAGTTGATAATCTAGAGTCGGTGCGAAAGATCGTCAGCCTTTGCGGATCGTTCCTTACACTTCGAGAAGACACAGTATACTTTGTGCATCAGTCTGCAAAAGACTTTCTCTTCGCAAAGGCGTTTGATGAGGTATTTCCAGATGGGACTAAAACCGCTCATCGTGTAATCTTTTCACAGTCGCTGGTAATTCTATCCAGGGCATTGCACAGGGACATGTACAGCTTAGAAGCGCCAGGATATCCTATTGAGAACGTTAAACTACCCGAGGCAGACCCGTTAGCAGTATCACGGTACCCGTGCGTCTACTGGATCGATCATCTGTGCGATTCAAACGCTGAGTTTCTGGAGAATAGCAGTGGTGACCTGCAAGTTGCCAGAGGACTTAATATGTTCTTAAGAAAGAAGTATCTCTACTGGCTAGAAGGGCTTAGTCTTTGCCACAGTGTAGGGAAAGGCGTTATCTCAATGACAAAACTGTGGTTTTTAGTGCAGGTAAGTCGTTCAAAGTCTGCGTATCTGTGTTGCGTAATTAAGATGCTAACGCTAGTAGGAAATGCGTGACTACGATGGACTAAGTCAACTTGTTGAAGATGCACGGCGATTTATTATGTACCACAAAGGGGCTATCGAGGGTTTTCCTCTCCAGACATATGCGTCTGCGCTCCTGTTCAGTCCGA
>MU006255.1:71478-83224 GCA_010093685.1 Ophiobolus disseminans
TGGTAAGCCCAAGCCGGCAGCAGCAGCAGGCGGGTGAGTATTCCCGGTGGTAAGTGCCCTATCCGCAAGAGGTCGCTGGTAAGGAGTGGATGCTAGATGCATAGCCTCGGTACATTGTTTGGATCGCGTCTTTGGCATGATGTCTTATGAGCGAGCTTGAGATGTGGAAGGAAGAGAAAGGAAGAGAAAGGTGGGTGAGACATTGATCAGTACTTATACTCGAGAGCGAGGCGGGCTGAGCCGTTTCACATGCATTGAGGGAAACCAAGGGCGAGTCAGGATTCAAGGCGCGTGTCCATGCATGGCTAGTTTGACCTACCCATCGTGACCGACGATGCCTCATGGTTAACAACACTAACCAAAGCGCATGAAACATGGACGGTCATGGCGGCTCGGCACCAGCGTTGGTGTAGGGAGACGCCGATTTTATGGGTGCGCAGGGAGCGGGAGAAAGCACATGGGCAGGCGTGGCCACTGGCATCATACAACCAACAACCCCATCCGAACCGACCGCTGAGCTATAGATCCTTGGGCTATGGCGGCGGTAACAACAAAGGTCGCGGTACTAGCAAGAAGGGACGTGGTAATAACAACTAGAAACGGCATGGTAACACCAACAACTGGCGAGGTCCAGACGGCAGATTTTGTTCGTTCCATGAGCCTGCTGAGAGAGAGAAGCCGAGAGTGAGAGCGAGAGCGCTCACGATGTTTTTTCCTTAGCGGTCGCAGAGCTCGAGGTCGTTAAGGGCGGAGCCTTCAACTAGAGCAGGAGAAGAGGGATGATCTGTATAAGATGAAACCTGAGGGGCCGAAGATCTTGAGGACCTCGGGACCGGTTCGGGGGGCTAAGGCGAAGTTGGGGGAACAGTCTTCTTTGACTTAGCGCTCGTGTAAAACTCTCTTATTCTACGAGTGTGATCGTCTGCGAGAACAAGCGCGAAGGGCGAGGTGGAGGGACGCGAGAGCGTGGGTAGGGACGACGGCGACGGTAGGAAACAGGAGATGTGAGAGAGGACGAGATTGCGCGGTCGCATCAAGTTAGGTAAGCGTAAGCGTGTCAACCTTGGAAGTGTAGGTTGCGCGTTCGGTCCCAAGGTCGCTTCCAAGGTTCTTAGCGAAGCGCTAAGATACGTCGTCTTATTCTACCTAGAGCATAAAACCCTGCGGGTAAAGTACAGGACCTCGGATTGTACGTATCGCTGTTACCTAGGTAGGTAGTCAATATCTTGACAACCAAGAGAAGAAGACCGCCGCAAGTCCCAGCGCATAGATACACTATTTCGAGACCAGCCCTGATACGGGCACAATGCAGTTTACGCGAGAAGCTAAATATAGGACTGCGATGATGACCAATGATAGTGAAGTCTAGGGATACCTGACGAGGGCTTGTAGCAGGGCCCATATTCTAATATGAGACGGCAGCTCTCTTCATAACTCCTCGGCAGATTATGTTGCTCTTGTTCTGTCGCACTATACCTACATCCCGGCATGCTAGCTACAGATCAACTCTTTATCCGACAGCTTGTTGCGTACAAGCGCTTGCGGGATCAATGTTCTCTTCGAAGATCTGCTGCACACAACATTTTGTATCGAAATGTAGGAGCTGCTAATAGCAAGCCACCTCGTCCATTAAGCAGCACACTACATCATAGCCGAGTGGTGCAGGAAGCCAATGTGCTCAGCCTACTCATCGACAAATTAATCCTAGACGACTTAGCAGAGCAAAAACGCGTGCACTCCGGCGCGCTGCATAGCCAGAATTTGCGAGTATGTTTCTATCGTTCTACGGTTAAGGACCGCTAACAGCAGAAAAGCAGCCATAACACAACCTATCTATGACCCGTTTTAGCAGCACTACTATTGACAGACCGCAACAGTTAATGAAGGAAGCATATCAGAGTTTCACTCAATTAGCTAAGGCTTAACGTAGTTTAAGAAAGGCCAATCCTAATAATAACGCTTCTTATATCCCATTATTTGCAGTCTTATATGAAGGCCTCGTGCATTAACGAGATAGTGCGCTACTACTTGCGAGATTAACGTAGATATTGAGGGCTTTGGCTGACAAGTCTCGCAGATCGACACCTATTGTTATGCTACTAAGATTGATACCTTACACCATCGACAGCTTCTCTAACTTGTCCTGTCCACACCTGCAGCCTAGAGACTGCATCTTCTACTTCTTCACAGAACCGGGCCGTATCATCTTCTAGCCTATCATTAATAATTAGCAGTTTACTCGAAGACTAAAGAGGGTATCTTACCGGCTTTTCACTTCACGTATCTCTTTTTCGATTAAAGTCATCCGCTGTTCTGTCTTCGCCTGAAAGTCGGCAAACATGGACATAAGCTCTTCGAACTTGTCTATTGCCTGAGGCTCTTCTAATGGGGCTTGGAAATCCGATGAAATCCAGCTGCCTTGCATGCCTTCTTGGTATATAGGAGTGCCGTGTTCGAAAGGCTGGGCCATGGGGTTCAGAAGGGGTGTTGTGTTTGCAGTGCTGGTGAATGCAGTTGGCACAGCTTGGATCTCGGAATAATTCTGCTGCAGCGAAGGGGGAGATAATAATGGCGAGTTGAACCAATTCTAGGTTGTGAAGTTTGTGCCGAGCATGTTCCCCAAATCTGGCGCTAAGTCGACGGAAGGCTGCGAGCAATAGTTGTCGATGTTGCTCTGCATCACTGGATACTCAACTTGATGATCGAAGAATGTAAGATCAGCTGGCGCAAGAGTAACATCTTGTTGAATAGCAAAGGAGGAAAACTCAGGATAAGACATAGCTAGAATGTTTGGAGAATTAGTAGCCTCTTCTTTTGTTTGCAGTGAGATAGCGTATATTTGTATACTTGTTGATTGCTTGTGCGATATGAACGGGGCGCAATAGGCGCTAAGCCACTCCGAAATACCGCACCTTAGTCTCTTTCTGGGTTTTTAGCGTTAGATGGGCAGAAATAGGATAGGTCCACACTCTCATGCCCTAAGTGAGGTCAGCATGTAAGAATAGCTCATGCGTAATTTTAGCCCGCGGGCCTGAATATAGGACTAGATCTTTGCACACAAATGAAAAACATTTAAAAGCTTGCGTAAATGCTCGTTTATTATTACTATCACACGCACCCTTACAAACTAAGCAATATCAATGGCTAAAGGAAACATTCAGGTATAATACAAGGCCCATAGATTGATTGTAACAATTGTACTTAACTCTCACAGATTGCAGTCAAGCCGGATCCAGGTATGCAGGAAAGAGTTCTACATGGTCCCCAATACAGCGCACAAGACTATGTCCTTAGAATCCATCAACACCTTGTCGACATCTCGCAACTTGCATGCCAATCGAAGGATGAGCTACCGCAGCATCAGTTGAACTACAAGCAAGCCTACCTTTCTGAGCACCAAAAGCTAGTTGAGACAGTTGCGGCTCACAACTTACTAGCAGATGCAAATCAGGTTCTTGAGAAGGAGAATGTGTACCTTAAGCACCAGCTTATACCGCAGTACGAACATCTTCTCGAGCGTCAAGCAAGAGCAGATCTTGAGGCGCAGAGTGTAGAGGTTAAGCTTGAGACCTTGGGTAAAGCAAGCAGCAATGATCAGGAGAAGCATCTAAGAGCACTTGAAGCAGCCAGTAGCTTTTTAAGCATGCAGACTCGGAAAATTGCAGCTCTTGAAAAAGACGTTGAGGCACGGCTATCTTCTTCGCAACTTCCTACTGCACAGCTACGCAGATCTAGTAGGCTTAGCGGTACGAATAGTCTAAAACGCACGCTTCGAGGAACAAAAAGCGAGAAGGGGCATAAGAATGCTAAGAAGTAGTTATTATTTGTACCATACTCTTGTATTTAAGAATACCTGAATAGTCTAAATAGAAGTTGCACACTCTACAACACACAAAACACTAATGCAACGCTCTTATTAAATCCAACCTGCAGGATTGTATGTCTGTAAATCTACTATAGGTCTTTCTATCCCCCAAGACGCTAGCCACACCCGCTCAGCAGCTTCTCTTTCTATTTCAAAGTGTTTAATTGCCTTTTGCAAAGAAAACACTGCCTCTAGAGTCTTCTCAAGAAGACTAATTGTGCAGCACCACCGCCTTTGATATTCTTTTACAACGTCTTGCAGAAGCGAATTTTGGCGCGTTAAGTTCTGAAGAGTCTCAAGCTGGTCGATCCGCTGCAATTCCTCAACTCGGTGAATAAGCAAATCTAACGAAAAGATGCTTTCCTCCATCTTTATGCTAGTTCTTAGATAAGTCTACCCGCTATTGCGCCCGTAGAGAGAGCTTACGTTGGTAATAAATCTTTCAGCAAACCTTAAAAAGGATAGAAGTGCAGTACCTAGGTACTAGTTGTTGAGCTGAGCTTAAAAGTAGAACATCTTCGAAGGTGTAAGATGTAACAAGACTATAGCTATATTATACATAGTAAAGAAGAGGCTAATTATGGGCTCTATTCTATAAATATCCTGCGTGGTCTAATTATATAAATAAGGAAACCTAGAACAGGGACTTTGCGAGGCTATATAGGTCCCTTTCGTTGTCTTAGCTACGTAGAATCTTAAGTAACATTAAGAGGATCCTCTTTCTGCACATAATTGTGTCCTTGTATCTTTCTCTAGCAGTTTTAGACGAGCATAATCTAGTCATTATGCGCAAAGTGGTGCTATTTTCCGTTATATCTGCGATTATCTGTACAACTCTAACAATTGTTGCGCTTCGAGTGCTCTGCACTAAGCAGTACACTAAGTCTGGCATTGCTACTCTGCACGTATGTCACAAGAGAAAGACTAGCCGCGGACGCTAATGCCTTAAGGTTAATCTAACCGATGCTCTCTTCAGCCAGCCGGCATTATCCTTGACGGCGCATCCCTCACGTGTACTTCGAGGTCGTGGTCTCCTTGAAGACATACAAGACGGGTTTAGCAGTGCCCTCTCCGCAGCCGCAACTGGGGTTGCTAATGCAGCTGGCCAAGCACAAGGCGCGCTGAGTTCTGCCGCTGCATCAGTTGAAGACCTAGAAAACAGCATCCCGCACACCTACTCACTCGGTATACGACAGTTCTGCGTTGAATCTAAGCACGCAACCGATTGCAGAGACCTGCCGCTGAACTTGTCAAGTCTGCTGCCAGAAAATATCCACAAGTTGCCCGATGTGGTCGAAGACGCTCTCCGTGAGCGAGGCGACCAACTGTCTTCGCTGATGGGCCCTTGGAACAAGCTATCGTCTCACACCGTGCCGGGTATTCTAATTACAGAAATTGTTTTGATGAGTTTGCTGACGATCACATCCATGTGTCTGGAATTAGGAGCGCTGCCATGGGCGCTGAGGTGGCTATGTCAGCTAGGTATTACCCTGCGTGTCCTAGCTACGGTTGTATTAGGTGTCATACTATGCACTCCACTAATGGTGCTGGCTTCAGTATTACACGAGATCTTGCGATCTGCTGAGAAACTACCTGCATGGATCGTAGTCGATAGAGGTGAGGTTGGCAGGCTGTCCTTCGGCGCTTGCGCGTGCGCCCTAATCTTGGTATTGTGGACCGCCGTTGCGGCCGTGCTGACCTCAGGAGGCAATGAAAAGATCAGAGCCACCAGGCCTGCCTAGATGGGCTCTTGGTGATTCGGAATGCTGGGAAATGGAGGGATAGGAAGGCTGCTAATTTCCCCGCACGAACACCCATGCTTTCGAGGGTTAGGCTACCCCACAATGTCTAGCGTGGACCCTGAAGAACACCAAACTTCTCCGCGTCGTCAAGACGTCTCGTACACTTGCTGCACTCACTAAAACGCATCTGGTGTCCAGCACTCTACTGAATACATTTTGTTTAACATCCCCCCCTGCCTGCAGGAAAACCCGCCGCGCAGGAAAAAATACAACAATTATATCTTTTAAATGCGCCAACGTTATTGTCTACATATATCTATCTAATAATAAACATCTAATATCCCCCACTACGTAGCGAATATCACACCGTAGCGAGAAAATCAAATATACATAATATCCCCCACTACGTAGCGAGAATCACTCCGTAACGAGAAAATCATAGGTACTTAGACTAGTAAGCAAGATAAGCTCTTTCTACGACTCTGTATCTGTATTTTAGTACGTGAGTGGAATGCGATAGATCTCCCGTAGCCTTATAACAGTCGCTACTAGAAAAATACCGATGTTATTGTTGCTTCCGTGCCTAATTTGAGGTGCCTATTGTCTCATAGCACGGCAGAACACTACTCTTCCAGCTCCACTACTCAGCTTGCACCACTTCTAGTAGTTATAACATTACAATATCACTCCCTCCAGCCTTACTGCCACGCTTATAAGCTAATCTCAGCCCTGTGGCGGCGTTACAAGGATGATTCATGCAACGTCGCTACCCCTGTTGATACCTTCTTGTTAAGCGAGCGAGTCTAGCCGTCCCGAAGCATCGTTAGCACGACTCACGTAATACTTTACTTGTAATCTAAGCTACACTAGACAAACTAGACAAACTGGGCAAACTAAACAAACTTGCTACTTGATTACTAATTAGCCACTGCCCAAGCACCTAAGCGCGCGCAGTTGCTTGCTAGCTGTTCTTAGAGTTGGCTTCTCGCTCGAGGTATCCCTAATCCACTACAACCACGAATATGAACCTAGCCAACTAAGCGTTTGCGCAACGTCTGCCTGAGGGCGTCGCCAAAAGCGCTAAGGGTCTTACGTCCTCGGCAGCTTTCGATGCAGACGCGGTTCAGCCTTGCCAGCGGTGCACCACACATGTATGTAGCCACGTCTACCCCGCCTAAGGCTTGGCGCGATGCCATCGCCAAACCTAGCACACAACACAGCACAATCGTCTCAGCTCGCGAGTCTTGGGACGTTGTTCGCAATCAAAACATCTATGGCTATGTAGCTAGCTGTTCTCTTCTCTGGCTGATCTTTGCAGTGCACGGCAGATGCAGTAACCACACTCTCGTCCTACTAGGCTGCCATGCCGAGCTCCCTGCGTGTCGTTTCTACCGCATGCGCCTACTATACATCCACTCGTTGCGATGCGTCTCCTTAAATACGAAGATAATGGAGAGTTGACGATTATCAGCTTCGAGGACGACGCGGTACCTCCGTATGCTATACTTTCGCACACTTGGGGAGCAGACACAGAAGAGGTGATTTTCGCAGATTTCAACACCGGCCATGGCAAGGACAAATTTGGCTACAGGAAGATACGCTTCTGTGGCCAACAAGCACATCAAGATAGTCTGCAGTACTTCTGGGTTGATACATGCTGCATTAACAAGTCAGACAAGGCTGAGCTCTCTTTGGCTATCCAGTCTATGTTCAGATAGTACCAAAACGCGACCAGATGCTATGTATACCTCCTCGACGTACCGGTAAAGAGGTTTGCATCTAGCAATACCCTAGGTGAGTATATTTAGGAGTCTGCCTTCAGGTCAAGTCGATGGTTCAAACGTGGTTGGACCCTCCAGGAGCTCCTTGCCCCGCGCACAGTTGAGTTCTTCTCCGAAGAATGGGAGAAGTTTGGTGATAAGGTGTCGCTACAGTCGCTTATCCGCAAAATCACTAGTATCCCGCACGAAGCGCTCAACGGAGCTCCTCTCTCTCAGTTTAGTGTCGCTGAGAGACTACGGTGGAAGGGCGACAGGGAGACTAAACGTGAGGAAGATGGGTAGTATTCCATGTCAGGCATCTTTGACGTTGAGATAGCGCCAGCCTATAGCGAAGGGGCGGCGAGTGCGTTCGGACGTTTGATGGACGAGATCCATACACAAGAGAGATGTGTTCAAGACGTACGGCACACGGATCCGCGTGACGACAAGAGGCGCATCGAGGAAACGAAGGGCGGACTGCTAGCAGACTCCTACCGCTGGGTTCTCGAAAACACCACCTTCCAGCATTGGCAACAGAGCCCGCACGACCAGCTGCTATGGGTAAAAGGGGATCCTAGTAAAGGCAAGACGATGCTACTCTGCGGCATCATCGACGAACTAAAATGTGCGATACCTAGGACTGCCCTTCTATCGTACTTCTTCTGCCAAGCAACGGACCTGCGCATCAACAACGCCACGGCCGTGCTTCGAGGACTGTTGTACATGCTTGTCAGTCAGCAACCGTCGCTTGTATCGCACGTCCGCAAGAGACACGACCACGCAGGCAAGGCCCTGTTCGAAGGACCGAATGCCTGGGTAGCCTTGACAGAAATCTTCGTGGACGTGCTCCGAGACCCGAGTCTGCGCACGACGTACCTGATCATCGACGCGCTGGATGAGTGCGCTACAGATAGAACGAAGCTGCTGGAGTTTGTTGCACAGCAGTCGTCGACGTCCGACCGCGTCAAGTGGATTGTTTCTAGCCGCAACTGGCCAGAGATCGAGGCACAGCTAGAGCGGGCAGGGCACAAAGTGAAGCTGAGCCTTGAGCTGAACGCGAAGTTGGTTGCTGCGGCGGTAGCTGTTTTCATCCACCGAAAGGTAGATCAATTGGCGGAGGAAATACACTACAAAGCAGTGACGCGAAACGCCGTGCTCCAACATCTGACGTCAAACGCCCACAATACCTTTCTCTGGGTAGCGTTAGTGTGCCAAAACCTTAAAGCAACAGCAAATCGGCATGTGCTGAAGAAACTAGCTTCATTCCCACCGGGGCTAGACGCCTTGTACAAGCAGATGATGGACCAGATGAGCAAGTCAGACGACGCCGAGACCTGTCGCTCAGTCTTGGCTGCAGCCGCAGTCTTGTATCGACCCGTCACGTGCTCCGAATTAGTCGCACTCGTCGAGCAGCTTGAGAGTGTTAGCGATGACGTGCAGGAGATTGTCAGCCTTTGTGGATCGTTCCTTACCCTCTCTATATGAACACCTGGTGGAATAGCCCCGGGGGCCATTCCACCGCGATCGCTGATTGGCTGCAGCACCTCGCCTCACCAAAACTCAGCGGGGGCATTCCTCCGCAACTTGGAGGAATGCCCCCTCTGCATCTCTCTACCGCTCTACACCTCTGTATACTACTACGCGTACGCGTGCTATCTCTTTCTATACTCTACTATGTTTACCTACCTCCCTGCATACCGTGTGTTGATATGCGCAGAGCATCAGCACGCTGTCTACGGCCTAGATGAGCACCTCAAACGGCACCATAGCTTACCTGCAGCAAAGAGAAGAGAGCTGCGCGCAGCGTACGCAGGCCTTGCAATTAATGCGCCAACGCAGCTCTCTCTACCAGCGCCTAATAGCGCGCCTATTGCGCAGCTAGGGCAAGCGCAAGACGCGTTCCTCTGCTGCCAGCAGAAGGAAGAAGACGCAGGCGCGGCAGGCGCTGCAGTAGCTGCAGTAGCTGCAGCAGCTATTCAGCAGCGCCGTAGCTGTAGCTATATTACTACAAATCGCAAAAAGATGCGTATACATACAAATCAGCAGCACAGCGTAAAGCTGACGCGCTGGTCGTCCTCTGCAGCTACCTCATACAAAGAGCACGCAGCGCAGCTCTGGCGGCCAGTCAAGGTGCAGACCTTCTTCCGCGAGCGCCGCTACGTCCGCTACTTCATTGTGCAGGAGGAAGAGCAAGAGGAGCAGCAGCAGGGAGAGCAACAGAGCGAGCAGCAGAGCGAGCAGCAGGGTGAGCAGCAGGGCGGGCAGCAGGGCAGGCAGCAGGGCAGGGAGCAGGGCGGGCAGCATGAATCAGAGCGGCAGGGCGGCTACCAACAGAGGCTTGCTCTCCTCTCCTCTACCCTAGGTGCCCTCAAGCGCAAGGACAGCAAGGCAATTAATTGCATGGCCGCAGAGGCTTCAGCCAAGGACCGCACTGGTTGGTTCAAGCGGACGCAATGGGATGAGCACCTGCAGGCCTACCCAGACTGGAAGCTGCTTGCGTATGCCGTCCGGCCGCCTGGCAACGACGAGCCAGCGCTGAGGCAGGTAGTGCTGGCGGTAGAGGAGGTAGTAGAGCAGGCTGTATGTGGGCTCAGCACGCTCTCGATAGAGACGCTGCGCTGGCTGCGGAGCGCAAAGCCAAATGAGCCAGATGTGAGGCCGCTAGGCCAGATGCAGAACAAGAGTAGCCAGCAGCGTGCAGCCAGGCTATGGGCACGACTACTTTGCTACTGCGTCCGGCTGGTTGCTGCAGAAGAGGCGGACAAGGCAGATGAGATAGAAGAGGATGAACAGCAGCCGCCATGGCAGCGGCAGCAGCAGCAGCAGCAGCAGCGGCACCAGAAGAAGCCTCCGCTGCAGGCGCTCATGGGCATTGCTTGCCTCTTCCCCTGGCACGGCAGGCAGAAACAGGCGGCTAGGAGGCTCTGGGGGATTGTCTCGCGCAAAAAGGGAGAAGAGAGCGCTGCTACAGTGCAAGAGGTGCGCAAGTACGTGCTGCAGCTATCCCAGGAGCTCATCTGCCAGGACATCTGCCACCAGCCATTTGAGAGTGGCCTCATCCACTTTCTTGCAGCGCTTGGCATCAACCCAGACACGCTACGGCTGCGTACAGCGCCTAAGTTCTCCTCGCTGCTTGGCTCGCTGGTGTACTGTGTGAGGGTGCTTGTAGCAGAGGCCTTCCTCCCCTCTGGACAGCGCGGTGAGCAGGGGCCAGCAGAGACGCGCGCTCTCCTGCAGCAGCGGTCTTGCCACCTTGTTGACGGCTCACACAGCCCAATGAGCGTGATGCTGAGTCTGCTGTCGTACGCTAAGTTCATCTCGCTGCGTACGCCAGGCAGCATAGTAGGCAGCATGTGGTGGTCGCTAGACCGGCAGACCTTCTTCCTTAAGGGCCGCCCAGTTGAGCTTGCGCGCTTCCGCACTATGGCACAGGGTGTTGTAGCAGAGGCTGCGCAGGTGCTGTGGGAGCAGGTTCTCTGGGTGCAGAAGGAGCAGGAGGAGGGCAGGCGCTTTGTAGAGCTTGCGGCAATCCAGGACGACGTCACTATTGTACAGCGAGGCGTCTCCTTCCTCTCGCCTGCCCGCCTGCAGGAGGCTGAGCAGTGGATGCTAAAGCAGCTAGCAAGCGTTCCAGCAGCGCGACGCCTGTACGAGCAGCAAGGCGGCGCTGCTGTTAAGAGAGGTGGAGGAAGCAAGCCAGAGAGCGACAGCGGCATGCTAGTGCAGTGGAGGTCTCAGGAGGTGCGCCGGCACCTGCGGCATATTGAGCACTTCCTTGACCTTCTCAGCCTTGCCGTGCATGTAGCAGGTGGCCAGCCAGCTCGCGGGCTAGAGCTGCTCTCTATACGGTGGCGGAACGGGCTGCTGCAGGACCGCAACCTGTACGTGATTGATGGCCAGGTAGCTGTTGTCACACGCTACCACAAGACGCAATCTCAGTGGGATAAGCCTAAGGTAGTAGTCCGCTTCCTGCCTCTGGCGGTAGGGCAGCTCGTTGCGGCCTACCTGCTCTATGTGCGGCCACTGCGAGCGCTGCTGCAGAGCGTGCTAGGCAAGCCCATGTCTGCCTCTGTGACTGACTACCTCTGGGCGGACGAGCAAGGGCCATGGGAGACGGATCAGTTGACGCGTACAATGACGCTTGAGTCAGCCAAGTGGCTAGGGACGCGACTGACAGTGCAGGAGTACCGCCACGCAGCAGTAGGCATAGGGCGAGAGGTGGTTAGAGAGCGCTTTGCTGCCGGGTACCGCACAGAGATGGCCAGCAGTGGCGGTGGCGCGGCAGAGGAGGGGGGAGGAAGCAGCAACGAGGATGGAGAGGACCTAGTTGAGCTGCAGAACGGGCGTACCACAGCTACAGGCGCGGTTGCCTATGCCGT
>MU006255.1:85800-98476 GCA_010093685.1 Ophiobolus disseminans
ATATAATGCTGTAGGCTAAGGTGTGATAAAAAGATGTGATAACCTAGTGCACAAACCCTACACTAAATTCAACGGCACTCAACCTATAACAGCGCAGGCAAGATCAAAGATATCCAAATGCGGTGTGAATTAACTCAGAGGCATATAGGAGTGCGTAGAGACTCAGAAACCTTAGATTGTCTAACAACGCCTATAGGCCTTGTACGAAAGGGTATCAAAAAACTACTAAGCTATCTACAAACATGCACCCTTCCTCGTAGGATCTAGAGGATCCGGAGGATCCGGAGTCGGGCCGGATGCGAAGCGGGGTTGAAGCGGACCCGATACAGGGACAATGTGGAGGCAAGTAGAGGCAAAGCCTAATGCAACCTCGTTACACAACCCAGATGGGTACCCCTAACCCAACCCCAGCCCATCGTCCGTGCGACCCTACCCCAACCTATGCCCAGCCTAAAATAACCCTACCTAACCTCTACCCATAGCCCGTGCGACCTAACCCCAGCCTCAACCCAAAATCCGTGCGACCCCTACCCAACCTATACCCAGCGGTGGGTACCCCGAACCTATTTACCAGCCTACTCGTACGTGTACAACGCTTAGGCGGGTAGGATATAGAGAGCAGGATAGTAGTAGCATAGGGTTCAGTAAGTGGATTGGTAAGCAGTGTAGAGATAGGAGAGTATTTAGTAGAGCTGTTGGGAACGGGGTAGCAGCAGTAGTAGCAGCTATATTAGAGGAGAAGAGCTAGATAGAATAGAAAGAGAGTTGAGGCAGCTATACAAGCAAGAGGACGTTGCTGCTGTAATAGCGAGAGGACGCTGCAGGCGTAAGAGCAAGGTAACGCTGCAGGCGTAAGAACGAGGTGACGTTGCTGCTAGTGAGGCAGTCGCTGCTGCTGGGAGCGAGGTGACGCTGCGGGCGTGAGAGCGTGTCAGATAGCAGTACTAGCGCGCCAAGGCAGGCGATTGCTAGTACAGGGGCGTGTTGATGGGAGCGTTAGTAGGCATAGCGTTAGGGTATGGCAAGATTAGATTGCAGTAGCATAGCTAATTGCAGCTAGCAGGCGTTAACAAAGTAGGGCTAGGGAGAGGCGTTATTAAGTATTTAGAGAAGAAGCGCGTACTTAAGATAGTAGAGAGTAATTAGTTAGTTAAAGAGTTTACTAGATAATGTAGTTATTAGCTAAGTAGGTAGAGCAATATAGAGCACTATAGGCATAGTAGGCGTAGTAATAAACAAGTAACGCCTAGCACTTATAGAGAGAGAGTTGCTTATAGCTAGTGTAGAAAGAAAGTAGGCTATAACTAGTATAAAAGGAGAGAAATGCCCTACAACCTATAGAGAAAAGACACACCTATAACTAGTATAGAAAGAGAGAGACGCCTGCAACCTATAGAAAAGAGAGAGATGCCTATAACTAGTATAGAAAGAGAGAGATGCCTATAACTAGTATAGAAAGAGAGAGACACCCTGCAACGCGCAGGGAAGAGAGACGCCTAACTAATATGAGGCGAAGGATTAGGCCTAATCTCTGCCGAATCTCGCTTAACGTTAGGGTTTCTAGGGTTTCGCGAAGTAATTTTGAGGCCCGATCCCCATTCTATCAACCCCCCAATCCCTATCATTTTCTGAACTTCTTCTATTAGATTTTGGTACAAACTTATCTTTAGTAGGCTAGTAAATGGGTTCGGGGTACCTACCGCTAGGTATAGGTTAGGTAGGGGTCGCACAGATTTTGGGTTGAGGCTAGGGTTAGGTCGCACGGGCTATAGGTAGAGGTTAGGTAGGGTTATTTTAGGCTAGGTATAGGTTAGGGTAGGGTCGCACGGACGATAGGCTAGGGTTAGGTTAGGGGTACCCAGCTAGGTCGTGTAACGAGGTTGCATTAGGCTTTGCCTCTACTTGCCTCTACATTGTCCCTGTATTAGGTCCGCTTTAACCCCGCTTCGCATCCGGCCCGACTCCGGATCCTCTAGATCCTCTAGATCCTACGAGGAAGGGTGCATGTTTGTAGATAGCTTAGTAGTTTTTTGATACCCTTTCGTACAAGGCCTATAGGCGTTGTTAGACAATCTAAGGTTTCTAAGTCTCCACGCACTCCTATATGCCTCTAAGTTAATTCACACCGCATTTGGATATCTTTGATCTTGCCTGCGCTGTTACAGGTTAAGTGCCGTTGAATTTAGTGTAGGGTTTGTGCACTAGGTTATTACATCTTTTTATTACACCTTAGCCTACAACATTATATGAACATAACAAAACTCTAAAACAATTAATATTTATACACGTGCACTACATCTACTTAATCGCTTATTTGTCTTAAGTCGTTTATCAAATAGTGTTAGCCTAATCTGTTTTTGAACTAGAAGCTGCCGACGCAAGGGTGTTGAGTCCCCGTGTTTATCCCTATCCTTGTCCCTATCCTTGTCCTTATCTTAAGAGCTCTAACCCTAAAAAGTAGACTAATACATAACCTAACTGTAACCTAGTCCGTGCGACCTAACCCTAACTACAGGTTAGTGCAACTACAACCTAACCTATACCCATACTAGCGCAAAAAATATAGGTTAGGGTTAGGTTAGAGTTAGGTTATCACGTGACTGAACCCAACCCCAACCTAACCTATACCTATTTACTAGCCTAGGTAGAACTATTACGTGCTTGTCTAGGTTTGTATATCGTAGAGTTAGAAGAGCTAGCGCAAGTCTAGTGCGTGTAGTAAGATAGGTACTGAACCGTTGAGTGGAGTAAGTTGCCCATTATACCGTCGCCCTAGCAGGCCGAGCACGAGTGCAATGAGATGAGGAAGCAAAATGAATGATATTAATGTCTTGATTGTCTGCCAAGTTATTGAGTCGTTCTCAAAGTGTCGTGTCGTTCTCGATGATGGCTCCTATCAGGAAGCTGTCTCGTGCTGCCTAACTAGTACTTCCCCGCACGTACTGAGAGTCTCCGCTCTCACCACGTGCAACGGCACAAACCTCCCCCTCTAGGAGCTTAGTCCTATGAGCTCCCATTAGAAATACTAAAGCCACTAAAGAAAAGAGAAACTAAATGCTAAGCCAAAGCCAAAGCCACCACTAGCCTTAGCCTACTGCCTCTCCTTTCCCTTCCTAAGCCTCCCACTTCTTCGTGGCAGAACGCCAGGAGTAGGAGGTGCACCCCTCCTCTGACGTCCAGCACTCGGGCTCAGGAGAAATGAATCGTCCTCCTCAGACTCTGCTTCCCCCACCTCAGGTGTACCAGCCAGTCGACTATCGATTGACCTAGTATAGCCATAGCGATGGCCTTGACGACTTCCTGAACCGCCTAGAGTAGACGGCGACTGATTAGTCCGCATAGGTGACCCGCTAGGTGATCTCAATTAGCTCGTAGTAGTTAGCGGACTGCTACCACTTTAAGATACCGGTGTGGCCGTTGGCTCACGAGAGAACGTTTGGCTCTCTAGAGGGAGAGCGTACGCGTCGCGCAGTCGATCGATAGCCGCTGTCGGTTCCACTTGGCCGTTATAGTTCCACTACTCCCCTCCTCGCTGTGGGTGTACCCCTCGGTTAGAGAAGAAAGAGCGATCAGGAATACCATACGGAGGATCTGGCCTATAGGCTGCCCTCTCAGTTTGTTCGCACATCTTCTAGTGCAGCTTGACCATCTAGGCGGTTTTCTTCCTTACATCGTTAACCTACTCATCAATCTCCTCCCTGTCTAGCTCACTAAAGATTGCTGTCAATTCACCCTGGACCAGAGGTGAATCCCAACGCACCTGACAGTTGACAGCCCTAGGGATCTGAGCTGAGTATTCTGGGACTATGTCCCCGGGGAAAGCCCACTTAATGCCTCTATAGCGGTTAGAGTGGCCAGAAGGTGTCTTCGGCGCCGCTGTACACTGTTAGTAGGAAGCCGCAATTTCCTGGTATGACCCCATCTCAGGAACTTCTATAGTCGTCCCGTTATTATGTACCTTAACAAACTAGGGTAGCATAGTACGTCGTACTCTAGTGGCTGGTCCCGTTGAACCATGAGGAAGACGAGGGTCAGAGATCCGTACCTAGCTAGCTTTGCAGATGTGCTTCGTCCACTTTACCCTAGGAAACTTTTTCTGGACATTAGCGGGCCAGTCTACCTTGTCGTCCTACCCTTCGATATAGCTAGTGGAGTCCTTAACGTCGGAATCTTCTCTCCACTTCTAGTAGTCCTTAATAATAGTGTAGAAGCTATTAAGCATCTCTGTGCAGTTGTCTATGTCTTCGTCGTCCTATGAGGTGCTTCCTTAGATCATCTCTACTCCACGCCTAGTCTTGACAGCGTTAGAAATGTTGAGGTTAACGTGTCGGAATTGGGTCCTATCACTAGGCTTCGTGTACTTGGTATAGTAGGGGTACGAGATCAGATAGGGCTCCTTCCGAAGGATCGCGTAGTAGAGCCAATACTTTGGGTCACCTCTTATGAGCTGCTGAATAACTAAATAGAACATCGTACGACACTAGCCTAAATTGCTCTTCCTATTAATTATCCTAGTGTGGTAGTCGTACATGCTGTAGCAGTTATATAGAATCTTCTTGAGCTCAGGATCCTGAAGTACCTAGCTAAAACAATCGAGGACTACGGTACCGGTCTTCTTGAAGTCTCTAACTATAGTGCTCAGGCCTATAACTCTAGTTACCTCGTCCTAGTCAATCTTAGCTCGCAGAGGCGATAGTCGGTAGCGATAGCTCTTGAGGTCCCTAGCTGTCCGGTCTCCACGAAAGGGAAGTGTGAAGAGCGTACTAGTAACGACGTCGCTCTGAATTTGTCCCTACCTATTCTTTAACTAGTAGAGGAGTAGGAGCGCGTTACGTAGCATGTTGGCACCAGAAGCTCTAGTCTTCAAACCCATCTTCCCGCCTATGAAGTGGAGATGGTTGTAGCATACCCGCTCTGGCGCCGGGGTACACTTAGCTAAGTAGTGGTAGCATTCCCTGTACCACTCATTGATAAGTTTAACCCGGGCGCTATCGTTGAGCTTCTGGTTTGGCTTCATCTTCTGCAGCATGGATATGAGAATGGATTTTGTATTCGAACAGCTACAGCCAGATAGGGTTTTCGCAGTGTGAGTAGCCTTTGGATCAATCTCTTCATCTACCTCTTCCTCAATCTCGGCGTCTTCGTCGCGGTCCCCAAGTTGGATAGCCTGCCAACTGTTCTTCATGCCTTGGCCTTCGACAAGGCGATTGTCTTGGACTTGCGGTGGTGGTAGAGGATGTTGCCCTCTCATTAGCCCGCGCAACTATTTGAGGTCATTGACAACCTAGCGATTTCGCGTCGTCCTTCGGTTGCCAATTAGACGTCGATCTTCCTCCTGTGGGGTGCGCTCCGAGCTAGGAGTAGACATATCCACGTCTCCTCTAGGTGTCATCTGGCGACTGGCACTTCAAGATCTGGACCGTATGCTGCGCCTAGAAGTGATAAACTCTTGAGTCTTCTTTAAGAGTGGTGTCTGTTCAACTCCGTAGTTTGCGTTGATCTGAATGTCGCGCCCTCTAAGCTCAACCCCAGTAGCAGTCTGACCACTAGCTGCATACTCGGCGCCAGAGACCACCTGAGCGACGTTCTGAGGCTCTAGCCTATTGCCAACAGCTTCAGAGTACGGAACAATAAGCCCAAAAAGAGGCTCAAACTGGATTTGTCGTTCCTGAAGCCATGGTAGAGGGACGGTTTGAACGACACTAATCCCCTTTCCTCGATGCGTTGTGGAGCCGAACCAGCTCAACCCCCAAGACCAGAACTCGTCCCAGCTAGGAATCTGCTTCTCACGGTTCCCTAGTATCGTCCTGATAGACACTAGTGTGAGGCCTAGCGCTGCAGCCTCCTGTCGCTTCTGTTTGACAATGTCCGGAACCTTCCCACCAAATTCTGATTGGAGGTGCTGGCTCAGATGCTCACTAAAATGTTGAAGGAGTGCTCTGACTGTTACCCAGTCAGTGGTGTTGATTTGGGCGTCTTGAGAAGCCTTCGGGTTAGAGCGCCTCTGGTAGTAGGCCGTATTGAGGTAGGGAACGAGAGACTGGAACGTGAACCTTCGAATTAGGAAACCCATGGTAGTACTTCCTGACTGCGACAACATTGCAGTGTAGGAATAGGGCGCGAGCGCAGCTTTCACGGCGGTGGGCTCAAGCCTCCTTACAAGACTAATGGCTGACTCCACTTCCTTTCTTCGTTTGTCTTCCCTATCCTTTGCTGCGTCTAAGATAGGGTATCGGTCGCGAAAGACTTTGACTCCACCGTACATCTTCATGAGCTCGCTATTCTGAGTGAAGAGCTCTCTAGTACAGGCTACTACTGCTGCAGTGAGGTCGTAGTATTCCGTGAGACTAATCAACCACTCATCGACCATCTCTTTCTGTCGAGCTGGGCCTTCCCTCACGTAGGCCGAGAACCAATTACCCACCGTGACTCCTCCGTTCCAGGGTACTTGATAGTTGACATACGAGTGATACTAGAGGCCGTGGTCAACGATCGCTATGCTATCATTCCATGGAATCACGGTGAGAGGGCCTGAGGGGTAGGTGGGTGTAGGCGTAGCGGGCGGAAAAGCTGTACCAGGTTGGGCGGCTCTAGAGGGCCCAGCCATAGGTGTATTGGAGCCGTCCGTGATGATCGGCTTCGGGATAGGCCCTCGCTTAGACATCGTGAGTGAAGGAAAAGCGATGTGGCCCACGAGCTTCCGATGAAGCGCAGTGAGGCTTCCGCGGTCGGTAGCCCGATGGCTAGGGAGAGGGGGGGTTCGGTAAGTGAAGTTGATAGCGAGGTAATCTAGTCGTCAAGAAGCTTGGAAGTTGAACTAGAGAAGCCCTGATCGCTGCAGTGGGGGTCTGTAGAGGGGAGCGGGTGAGGTGGGGCTAATGGTGAGGGCGGCCCTTCTCCCTATACTATCGCCTTCCCGCACCTCCACCGCTTTCTCGGAGTCGCCGTTTGCACGCATGACTCTTTCCGCTGTTGCGTTTGACCTCTTGCTGTCTGCTATTCACATGCGTAGGTAAAGCTGCGGCCTGGCCATCGTTTGACCGTCCTTTCCGGGCTAGCGCGGGCTCTCTGACTGTCACAAATGGCCCAGCCACTCAGTAAAGGTAGCGCGTTTGTATCCAACTTTACTTCTTCTCGAACGCAGAGATCCGCGTGTCCTGTAGAAGCCTAACTGCCCTCCTGGGTGGAGGCCCTCATAGCGGAGCTTCGAGCGTTTGGCCTCTCCCACTGCCTCTCTGGTATGAGACATGGAGGGCGCCGGCAACCTCATATTCGCGACACCTTGTAGTGCCTAGCTCTTCTGTCTCGCGGTAGCAGTGCAGTCGCAGTACACCAGCCCCTCATCAGGAGTTTCAGCCGTAGCGGTGGCTGAGCGTATGATCGATGGCTACATCCGGAATTCCTAAGGTTCCAACTAGGCCAGCCAATCAGAGGACTCTAGGTCAGACCTAGAGCCGTCTAATTGGCTGATAGACTGGACCCTGATCGCTATAGCCGGTATCTCCGGAACTTCACCTGTCGCGGAGCGGCGAACGCGCCTCCCCCTCTACGAGTGGCTATACCTAGGAGTAGGGAAAGAAAGGAAAGAAATTGCGCAAAAGAAACATAGGAAATCTGAGATAATGAGCGTGGTGTAGCCCCTATTGCACCTCTCTCTGGCGAGGTCGAGGCGGAGGATGCTAGGAATCTGAACTGAAAAATGTACGTGTAGGAGATGCTACCTGTGTAGCGGAGATACTACCCTCCCCTTCTAAAAACCTAATCGTCCCGATTAGAAATCTTCCTCCTCCTTACTAGCTTCCGAATCTAAGATATCGTAGACGGGTCTGATATATTGCGCCCTCTCTTCCTCAGTGATAACGCGGGGTATCACCTGCACGATCTAGCGCTTCAATGGCTCCGAATGAACGAGCTTTGTACGTGAAGCTAGATCTCTAGACGGCACTTCTCTTAGATCATGCTGCCTCTTCGTACGCGCTTCGTTGGAGGCGTCGGCTCCCTGATCGTCGCTACGGCCGTCGACGGCGCCTGAGTCATCAAATTGAGCTAGCGGTGGCCTGAATACATGCTCGTTTGGCCAGAGGGAGCTATCCCATATCTTGGATGTGCCACGGTCTTCTTCCGCTATGTCACTCGGATCTCGTTCCCGGAAGACTTTCAACCTCCAGCTAGGAGTGGTGTAGCTGAATAGGGTGCTATCTAAGTCTTCAAGCTGGTAGGTGCCACGTTCGGCTTGAGAGGGAGTCCTGTCACTAATACGGTATGGTCCAAGCCAGCGAGCGTCCAGCTTCCTTATACTACTCATGTCGATTTCCCTCACTGAGTCCCAGAGTAGGACAAGCTGGCTAGGGGTGAATTCCTCTCGCTGGACTTCCTTCGTATCGTCCCAGTATTCCTTTTTCTTCTCTCGGAGACGCTAGACGCGTGAAGCTGCATCTTTAACGAACTGATCACGAAGATCAAGCTGCATAGCCCTGACTGTGAGGAGCTTAGAGCGGCTCCTAATACTGCGGAATGGAAGAGTCTGCCAGGTGGGTAGACTTAATTCAATAGAGAGGACGGGGTTCTGACTAGTGACCATCTGGTATGCTGAGTAGCCAGTTAATTCCTGAATAGAGATGCGGTCTGCGTGTAGGACTGTAGGAAGGTTCGTAGTCTATTTCCCTGGGATCTTTGCGAGAGCGTTAACGATAGGTTTATGGCCTCCTTCGATCTTTCCTATCGCTTAAGGGTTATGCGACGAAGCCTAAACCCTCTTCACCCTATACCTCTGCGAGAGATATACTACGGCCTTCGCGAAATCTGGCCCGCTATCTACTATAATTCTCCTCGTTATGCACTATCTGCAGATGATGTCTTTATAGATAAACTTAGCTATAGTCGACGACTTGTTGTTCGCAGGAGCCTTTCCCTCCACCTAGCCGCTCAGGTATTCACGCGCGAGAATGAGGAACTTCTTCCCGTTACAGTGCGGCATATAGACGATATCTATGGCTACGCATTCCTAGAGGGCGAACGCGTAGGTGTTGGTGAGTATATCAACTATCCGCTTCGAAGAGCGATACTAGCAATCTGCGCATGCGGAGAGCCGTGTACGAACGTCGGCATACATATCCTTCTACTAGTATCGCTGGGCCAGCATAGTGAATACTGCATTGACTCCTCGATGACTAAGTAGGCGGTGAATTTCCTAGATGGCTGCAGTGCGAAGATCCCTGTCGTCAATGACTCGACGGATCGCGATGTTACGACTGGTCTTTCGGAAGAGGAATCCGTTACGTACGAAGAAATTCATAGCCCTCTTCTTCTAACCAGGAAGTTAAGACCTTAGCATCTTCGGCGTCTTGAGCGTTGTGAGGAATACAGCATACTCCTCTGATTCATCAGAGTATTCTTCCCTCAAGACTCTTCCGCTGGCTTGCAGGGCTCCAGATTCGACATTAGCTATTAGGTTTTCGATGAACTCCTCAACGTCGTCTTCTGGCTCGTTAGGAGCCTCCCATCCTTTAGGCTTTAGGTATCGAGAGAGCGCGTCAGCGACCACGTTCTTCTTCCCTAGGACATGCTTGATGTCAAAATCCTACATCAGTATAGCTCCGAGCCATCTGTTTATAATCGCTCCTGGAACCTCCGCTGACGAGCGATTCAGCTGAGCGATGAGGGTCTGGGCGTCTGTTTCGATCGTGAAGCGCCTCCCGTACAGCCATACGCGGAACTTCTTAAGCGCCCACACGACCGCCTTGCATTCCAGCTTCGTGGAATGCTATTAGCTCTCAGCCTTCGACCACATAGTACTCTCAAAGCGACATGGATGCCTTCTCCTATCAGAGCCAATCTGTTCCAGGACTGCACCTCCTCCCTCTTTCGACGCGTCCACTCCTATGAACAGCATCCCTCTACTCTTGTAATCAGGCGTTATTAGAGCTAGGGCCTTCGTGATGCACGACTTCAAATCAGCTATGGCCTCCCTATGAGTGTCTCCCTAGTCCCATTTCGCATCGTTCTTGAGGAGTGCGAAGAGAGGCCTAGCCCTGATAGAGAAACAATGTACCTATATGCGATAGTACACACATATACCGACGAAGGCTCGGACGTCTCGTACGGTCCGACACTTAGGCCATCTCACGATTTTCTCCACCTTCTGCCGGTCCGGATATCGTCCTTCTGCAGCTACTTCGTAGCTAACGATTCCTAGGCGGTTTGTTCCCTAATAGCACTTCTTTGCCAAAACTGTTGCGCCAGCCCTCTCAACATCCGCTAGTACTCTATCCAATTGTTGAATGTGTTCTAGTACATAGCGCCGTACTCTAGGAAGCGCCTCTTCACCTCCGTAGTCGGTTTTCGGTCCACCTAAGGTGATATCGTCGATGAAAGGTTAGGTGTGAGGCCAGTAGGCCTTCAGCATACGATTGACGACGCGCTGGAAAGCGCCTACTAAATTCGTCGCTCCTTGAACCATAGTGCATAAACGAAGTAAGCCTACGAGCGTCTGGATCGCCGTCATATCCCGACTGTCTGGATGGAGCGTCATCTGGTCGTAGCTTAAGAAGAGGTCCATAAGCGATACAATCAGACAGCCGGCGTAGCGCTTAGAGAACTTATCTGCGGTCGGCGCGAGGTTAGCGTCGCGTATCGTGACTCGGTTCATATGCTGAGCGTTGTTAATTATACGGTGCGTTCCGTCCTTCTTCTTCACGAGAAACCATGGGTTCCTATATTAACTGTCGCACCTTTCTAGGGTTCCTCGGTTTAGCCGCTCATTCAGCATCTGTACACACTCCTCCTCCACTGCCTTTGCTACAGGGAAGTGCTTGACTTGCTAAGCCATGTGTGGAATAGTCTTGATCTTGTATGGAGGGCAGATATCTCTAGAGAAGCGCCTAGATTCTGAAAAGTCGAAAGCGAGCGCACCTTCCCGGTTGAAGAGCATTTCCTTAAATACCGCGATCTCCTGTTCGAACAGCTGTGGTCCGAACTTCTGACTTAGGAGGCGCTCCGGCGTTAGCCTCGAGCCTCGCGGGAATAACGCGTAGCGTTGCTCAAAGAGGTGATCGCATGGCCCTATATCCGGCTCTCGGAGTGAGAGGCGAAGTAGCTAGTTCTCTATAGCTATCTCTTTCTAGTCTTCACGACCAAACTCTATAGGCTCTAAAGGTCGCGGGTCATCGACAGGCCTTACCTTATTAGCGACTCTCTTGTGCATCGTGTTAGCCTCAGCGCTCCTTACCTTCCTTCTTCTCTTACTCGCTACTTAGCGATTGAGCTTACTTATAATCGTAAATCTTGAGAGATCACCACTATCGTCGTATCCGTCGAGATCCACCTCGTTCTTAACCACCTGACGAGCCTAGGACTGGAATTCTTAGCGGTCTTCATGCGTAAAGACGTCTAAGAATTCCCTAAACCCATAGCGTGGTTCTACATAGCTTGCTTCCTGAACGTACTTAACTCTTAGGAAGCCCTCTACTGTATTGCACTCAATCCCTAGGTCAAACGACTGCAGGCGCTCTCTCCTAGTGAGAACGTCTGCCTCTAGTTTTCCGAATCCTCTTCGTCGTCCACTGTAGCTAGGTGCTTCGGGTAGTAGGGCGAGGGATCTAACGCGATGAATGTGGCGTTCCGACGCCCCTCGCTGTCCAATATTCGACACGTTACCCTACTAAAAACGTTGTACTGCAGTTCTAGTCGAGCTGAGGCACACTATAGAGCCCCGAGAATAGCCGACCTCGTGAGGTTGGCAATGATCCGAAAGTGTGTACGCGTGACGACCTGCCCTATCTTCACAGGTACATGCTACGCCGTCCCAACGAAAGGATCTATACTGCCATTCGCGCTGACAACGCCCTCTTTGTTTGCTGCATTTGCATCCGCTTCTTCAAAGGGGATTTTCAGCGCATGTGCTGAACTGATCCTCATGAGGTTCATCTAAGCTCTAGTGTCAATAAGACACCGAACAGAATAGTCGCCGATAGACGCCCAACACGTAGGAAGCTCGCTCTGAACAAACGCGACGCCCGCAACCTTCGCGTTGCTGTATGCATCCCTATAGCTGACTCGGTCAAGACTCTCATTCTATGTATCAAAATTCCCAGCAATCCGATGACGCGATTGGGTTGTGAGGTTGGACTCTACCGCATTCGCCTCTCCTAGGGAGTCGCATTTGCCATAGCAACCGGCTCCTGCCGGTCGAGCGTGAGACGTGGTCGGACTCTCATCGCAGATTACCCTAAAAGTACTCCTTAAATCTGACTCCTACAGCTCCTCATTGTCACCTGAATCCATTAGCGCGATCTTTAGGGTGGAGCTCAAAGTAGGCCCTTCATTCGGGCCCAGTGGGGCCACTAGCGTAGGTCTCGGCCAATAGGAAGATTCTAGGTCCAACCTAGAGTCCTCTGATTGGTCGCTGGCCTTACCCTCCAAAGTCGCGACGTAGTTGACTTCCGCCACTTCTGTGCCGGCGCTGTCTCCCTCCACTAGGAGCTCTTCAACTTAGCGTCTTATTGTCAGTTGGCTAAGAAGGTCAGCTATTGTAACTCCTCTTACTTCCTGTCGCAGCATAGCCGTCGGAATACAGTTCGGACGTTAGGGTTAGGGTTAGGGTTAGGGTTAGGGTTAGGGTTAGGGTTAGGGTTAGGGTTAGGGTTAGGGTTAGGGTTAGGGTTAGGGTTAGGGTTAG
>MU006256.1:0-41452 GCA_010093685.1 Ophiobolus disseminans
TAGTAGTAGTAGTAGTAGTAGTAGTAGTAGTAGTAGTAGTAGTAGTAGTAGTAGTAGTAGTAGTAGTAGTAGTAGTAGTAGTAGTAGTAGTAGTAATATAATATAAAAAGTAATAAATCAGACGGCAAGCCTGCATCAGGAAATGGATGCATCCTGTTTGGGTAATCCGGGCCTCGCGTACGGTTTTCGCACTACGCTCGAACAGGGAATCAACGTCCAACGTCCGCCATAAAAGGCTTTTTCCACCGTTATTTTTCTTCCCTCTCTTCTACCCGTTACTCTCTACTCTCAGCCCTTCTATTTACAAACCCTCGTCTGCGCCGAGCTGCGCCCCCCTCGCCACCCCACTCAACCATCCTTACACGAGGCATTTTTCTCAAACCTAGTTGCCCGCTTGGAGGATTCAGCCCGCCTTGCTACGGTGCCCGCTACTCTCTCCATCAGTCGTCCCTGTCGGATACCTTCGGTCCCGGTATAGGCTGGATATTCCAGCCTTCACACACACCGAGCCTTGTTAACTCAGGTGTTTCTGGACTTCTACCTACAAAGCAACGCAACGGGGACGAACCTACACGCATTACGCCTTTTCCATTTCTGCTGTCTCGGCTCCGACCCTAACTTCCACGCTGGTCTCGCCCGGAGCACGGTGTAGCCTCTCACGATACCCACTGATTAGCATGTCCCCCCCTCACTTTTGTTCGGCGCCACGCTGGGACAGGCTCTCTCCCGATGACGCGGTCGGTCACTCGCATGAGGCGCTAGTCTCACGCTCAGGGTCTTGCAATACTTCGCCACGCATAGCGTGTCTGTAGTGCCTGTAGCGTTGCAGTGTTGCAATGCAACGAGCAAGGGGCAGGGATTAGGAGGCGGGCAACTGGCGGCTCAGTGTTGCCATTGGCGTAGCAAGAGGGAGATGGATAGAACCGTGCCCACATCCCAACCTGGGAAGGATACACTTTCCGGTTAAGGGCGCTCATGTCTCAGCTCTGGTCACCCGGCAACACTCCCTCCCCCCTCGGTCCTTCTGCGGAACACGTTGGCTAATTCGAGCTCAGTCATTCGTGTTCTGCTGAAGCTGGATCCGTCGGCGATGACACGGTTAGTCACTTGCATGAGGCACGGATTCCGTCCGCGTGGTCTCAGGATGCTCCGCCTCCCCATGGCATGTTTCCTGTGGAAGTGACGTTACAGTGCAACGCCTCTGAGCTGTCTATCCTGCCCATCTTTCAGGGGCTTGCAGTTTCTGAGGCTGATCCTCTCGCCCATTTCGAGTCAGGCGCTTACAGTTGAAGGACGAAGCTCGCTACCCGCTGCATAGCCATCCGGCTTTGTGAAATTCCGTTAACCCCTTGCCTCGGACTCGCCGATGGCACTTATTACACCCTTCCAAATTTCCATTTTGAGTGAACCGAAGCGCAGCTCTCACGCCATGGTCTCAGTTCTGATACGCTTATCCTACGCCCGCTCTCTCCGTCGAACGCTCTAGATCAATCCTTTACTCCATTACCGTGTCCCTGACCCTCGCTCCAGTCCCTTGCCGGTGATGCGGCCGTTCACCCGCATAATGCATTCATTTAACACCGCCCTTCCACGTCAGCGCTATGGTGCCAGATGCTCCGCCCTGCATGAGACATACGGCGTTGCTGTAACATCGCCATGCAGCTAGCAAAGGCTAATGCCTGGAGAGTGACAGCTGGTAGCTTGGAGATGGCACAGGGCGTGCCGTGAGAGGTGGAAGAAGACCTACAGGTCAATCACCCGACAGCACAAGTCCGCATCGGCGAGGACCGCCCATGCGTTATCCGGCACCGGACCTGTCTGACGAAAGGGGATAGTTGGGGATCGAAGAAGAAGTTGGCCATCGGTGGCTTCGTTCAGGAATATGGGCCCCTGAACCGCTGAATGACGTAGACGACCGGTTTGGAACTATCAGCTAGCTAATAACCAGATAGGCTAGAATGACTTTTGATAGGACGAGACTATCTACGCCGCTTGGAAGAGCGGTCCGTCATATTTTCGGGAATTGCTGATACCGACGGTCTTCAAGTTTATTCGTCCTTCCCGCATAGCGCCAATGCACTAGCCGCTGCGCCCACTACGACTATTTCCGCGATAGATGTGGCATTCATGCAACCTCTTCCAGCCTAGGGTCCGGCGTTGATGGCGACATATAAAGCAACAGTCCGCTCGGAGAGAGAACTACTGCTTCAGCACTCCTCACGGCTAAAGAAGTTACCAATTCGCTACGACAAAATGGCCTTCTCTTGCAGCACCTCATTTGTAGCCCCTCCACTTTCTACGAAATTCGTTACATATGTTCCTCCAGCAAGCAAGCCAAATCCGAAGCCGAAGCTGAAGCCAACACCTAAGGCCAAATCCATGGCTACAACCAAGACGGTAGAGCACAGTCGTTCAGGAATCGAGTCTCAAGATAGTGGAGAGTGGTTCCACATCGACGATAATTTCACAATGCTAGGTTCAAATGCATCGCTGCCTACTCTACACGAAGCTACAGGCGCTTCGCATTCAGTAGGCTATAGTGATAGTTGCTCGCTGATCGTTACAAATCAACGGAATTCAACTAGCACAGGACTAGTAGACGCGTTCGCCGGGTTTCTTGGCGAGAGCGAATTGAAGAACCCGGAGCACGATCAGTTTGGCGGGAAATTGCTTCATGAAGAACAGCCCCACCATCCCACACGCGTCGCAGAAGGGGATCTAGCTATGGTCAGGCTACTTGGTGGAATCAGTCGAGGTAAGCATGCAAGAGAATGAGAGTACTAGTATTACTAATCAGCGGTAGAATTCCCTCTAGTTGTAGAGGATGATGTAGCAGAAGGACACCATAGTGCTACAGGCGTTGAGCCCGGCAACGTAGCGTCTGATTACCAAGAGGGCAATTACCGCGCGTCTTCCGGTAACGAAGAATACATTACTGTACAGCATAGCCATCCCGACACATATGAAGTGCGCGCGCTCTCTATGGAGGAGACAGGAAGTGTTCAGTCCAGTGAGTAGTTCTAGCAGAGTTTGGGGGAGCTATATTAACGCATTCAAGACAGCCCGCTAGCGGAGGATAAATCACTCTTCAGTGATGTCGACGTTACAGACAAACCGTCGACAACACGCAAACGGACGCGCCCAGACATGCTGAACGTTACGCCGGAACCAGAGCTAGAAGACCCGCGTCCAACGAAGCGGCAAAGGCCTGTTGAGCGACAGGCGGAGCATCTCAAACGCAATTCAGTACCCACGCCCCAATTAACGCCCCAATTAACGCCCTTGTCAACTCCCAACAGCGGCGTTTCCCATTCGAGGGCCAGCACTGAGCGTAGTCTTCAACCTATCGACAGTGACTGCAAACGCGATGGTGCTAGAACCCCACGCTCATCTCCAAGCGAGCTCCACACCGCTGATGGCGATGATAGTGCACACAATCCTAGGGCAAGCGAGGGACTACTGCCCTCGAGAAGAGCCGTCTCTCCTTCCGAGGGAATAGCAGGCAAACAAAATTCCGGCTCAGACTCGGAGAGGCGTGAGGAGAACAGGGAACGCAGCGGTGGAGAGTTCAGGGGAAGCCACGACGAACTCAACCAAGACGATATGCTGTTTCCTAGATCTCCGGCGAAACTCTCTCAACGACGTAAACGTAGCAATCGTCCGCTCAAAGGGAAGAGGCCACGGAGCTCCAGCACTATGCTAAAGGCATCGCGACAAATAATTCCATCCCAAGCACAGCAACCGTATTGGTCCGTGATCGATGAGGAGTTTCGGTCTTGCTCCCCACAAACCTCCTCCCGGGGAACGAAGACAGGAAATGAACCCAACATCAAACATAGGCATAGCGTCGACATGGTGTATCAAATAACCGATCTCACGCTCTGCGCTGTCCCAAACGGCTCGTCGATTGTGACAGCAATTATCTATTACCGCGACTCCAATTCGCCTCTTGACCCGGCCGTTCTGGGCCCCAAATTCCTCGGCAGAAATAGCAAGGTCATCCGCATGACCCAGCTGTCGCAGGATTCATGGATATTGCTGGGATACCGGTATGACGATGATGCGTCAGGCCCATGCACTGGCAGAAGCTTGGACGTGGAGCGGATTAGTAATTCCAACAATGACGCTGCTGGTCACAGAACAGACCACTCAGACGACGATTGGGACGAAGAGGATGGGCACGGAGAGCAAGACATACATAGACACAGTCCACGAACGCATATTGCGTGGCCACTATCAGACGAAGCGCGTTTATTATCATACAAGGATAAGCAGGGCATGGAGTGGAAAGAGATATTCAAACGCTTCCCAGATCGGACGACTGGCGCAGTAAGAACGCGCTACCACAAGTTGCACATGGAGGGTCAGTAGATAGTATGCAACAGGTCGAGTAGGGGCTTGATGAGTAAGACTAAGGGCGAGTTGTGAGTTGAATGGGCATGGAGGAATAGGTCGGGATTGTTTTGGCGTATTCTGGTGGTCTTTGTGATAATTTTACGCGACCAATACTCCCTTGATAGACGCAGAATAACATGTATTAAATCCCGCTGTTTATGATCACGAAGCCAGTGAAGCGAGAGGGAATTACACGTTTAGAATTCTACGGATGGGTTAAATTAATCACGAACATGCACACACATAACTACCCATCGTCTTCCTCAGGACTCACGATGTAGTAGTCTTTCAGTGCTGCATCAAGCTCATCAATGCCAGGCAACGGTGCCTCACCTGGATCGGATACCCCCGGTGCGCCCAGCTCACTATTCTCCAGCTCCTTCTCACGCGCGCCTGCAACAGATTCGAAGAAATCGGGGGGTCGAGCGGCCTGCGCAAAATCCATCGAGTTTTTGTCGGTCCAGAGCGTTAACACCACCTGCCTGGCTTGCGGATCTGCACCGTCGACAGTAAGCCTATGGAGCTGCTGGTTGGCCAAGAAGAACACTGCGTCGCCAGAATTTACCTCCATCTCCAGGCCAAGTTCGGGCAGCTTCAGGGTACCGGGGGTGCCCAGAACGACAATAGCGGAGTAGAAGTGACCTGCGTGCGTTAGAAGAATGTATGCGACAATGCAGGCGGGGACAAGACCTACTATCATCGCCCTCGTCGTAGTGGAAGCCTGTGCCGGCGCCCGTAGATGTGGATACAGCTAGCATGGACCCAATGCCGCCCATCCGAAACGAGTATGTCCTTGCCCTATCGGGATCTGCATCGAGCCAGCCTTGGTGCTTCTTCGGGGCTTTCTGCTTGCCAGCATTGTCCATGACAGCTTTCGCAATCGGCCTGTGACTAACACGCATGCGAGCGGCGGTGCACGGATCAATCTCGGCAAGCAGAGCTCGTGGTCGGCGGGACAAAACCTCGTCAATGTCGGACAAAAGCGCCCTGAGAACCTCGTCCACGCCGCTCTTTGGATTGCGACGCGCGGCACTGAGCTGTGGATACTTGGTGTACTTGCGCCAGGCCCCTAACCAGACTTGCTTGAACGCATTGCCGTGAGCGCCCGTGGTCTTGAACTTTACACCAACCTACATAATTAGCATGGGGTCGAAACCAACACACACGCAGCATGCCTCTTCCATAGCCTTCACACGGCACAAGAGGCGCTCTTGGCCAGGCTCATCCACGCAATCAACGATCCGAATCGCCGCGTACTGCGGGATGTCGGCGCCCTCCTTGTAATTGGGATTCGGAATGGCGGCGTGCTTGATGGCACCCGTGGAGCGTATGCGAGTGAGCTCCCGGGCTGCAACTTGGGCGCGAGCTTCCCCCGACTTGGGCAGTCGAGGCTTGTCTCTCGCGGGAAAAAGCGACTCAACAAGATATACCGTCGACTCGGAGGGCTTCGCCAGGCCATATTTCGTGCGAATCTGGTCCTGTGCCTCAAACCGCCGCCGCTTGTCGTCTCCTCGTCGCTGTCGCCTGGCCCGTTTCCTCAGCGCATTATTCGAAGTCGGCAGGGGCCACTCGGATTCGGACGCAGAGTCTGCGATGGGCAGGGTGGCCATTTGTGCTGTGCGGGGTCGAGGGAAAAGGACGTCCTGCGCTCGGGGGTTGTCAGCATCGCGTTTAGAGGAAAGAATGCCGTGTCGCTCAAACTGCCGGGCCTTTCGGCGCGTGGCAACGAGCCCGGGACATGGAGGAACGCAGCCTCCCAGAAGGCGGGGGTCGGTGAAAACGCGGCGAGCGGGCGGCCGCCTGGAGACTCGGTGCGCTGCATCGCTCAAAACTGCCAGGTCTTTCGACACGGGGCAACGAGCTCGGGATGCAGGATACGCCGAATTTCCAAAGCGGCAGCGTCGCCGTCACATGATGGCCGGTCGCACGGTCGCACGGCCGCGCGGAGGTTGAGCTGGTGCGTGCCGCCGCGTCGCTCAACCTGCCAGGTCTTTCGACGCGGGGCAACGAGCTCGGGACGCGGTGAAGGCGCGCACACAGCTGCAGCCAGGGCGGGCCGAGGCGAGCCGGGCGGGGTCGCGGGTGCTCACCAAGAAGTCGAGATTGTGGGCGTGCAGCCAGCGAGCGCACGGGGGCGTGAGGCGGCGCGCGAGAGAATGCGGCGGCGCGCAAGGGAGCGCGGCGGCGCGTGAGGAAGCACTGCGAATTGCAGGAGCAGACTGCGGCGTTGCGCGTGAGGGACAGCGTCTTGCTGAGGCCGGGGGCCGGGGGCGGGGGCGGCGTTGGGGTTGCGGGTTGCGGGCGAGAGGCGGGGAGCGGCGTGGTGTTGTGATGGGGCGCGGGCCTCATCGTCGGGGTTAACGAGACTAGCGTCGGACCTAAGACAGCGCTAGCCAAAACCCAGCCAACCGTCAGCCCCAATGAGAATTCGATCACGGCCTACGTACACGTTCTAGAAGCACCATCTATTATCACTGTGCATCTTTATGGCCAAATGAACCAAAGGCGTTAATACTTAAAGATCTTGTTGGAGGCCATAGGGGCATTCACACTGATACACTAACATGCCTTGCTACTTGCGGTAGCGACGACTCCAAGTTTACCAGCTCCGTTCGCGCCACTCGAAGAATCTCCTTCATTCGAGAATACAATGTCTTGTCCTCGTTCTCCCAAGGTTTATCCATCGGGAAGACTGCCCGTCGCAGCCTATTCACGCATGGAATTAACGGCTGGTAGTATGGCGTGAAGGCCTTCGTAATCCGATTAAGGAAATGCCTTTCCCTACTCACAAGCCCTGACTTCAATTCCGCCAACTCTTCCATATTCACGTAGTTCCACTTCTCGAACTCTGTCGCCCCAATATCTTTAGCTGGTCCATCATAATGAATGCATATCCAGAAGAGCACCCAGAAGAACGACTCGAGATCGTGCATGAACGAATGGGTCTCTTCATCGAGAAGCACCCCAATTGCCATGAAAGCTCTCGTACCAGTCTTGCCACGCGCGCCTGAAGACACCTCCCGCTGTTCTTTGATCGCAAGGTCGAGGTCGATCAGGAACGCAGAATAGGAAGGATTTTCGTCGTCTTCGTTTACCATAAGATTATTTGGTGAGATGTCGCGTTGAAGCATGCTAGCTCGTATGTGTAATGATTTATATCCTTCGATGCAATCTTCTAAGGCAGCAAGTAGGCTAATTCGGGTGCTTGCTTTGTAAATGGGCTTCCCATAGTCACGAACAATGACACGGCGGTGGACCCGGTTCGTAATTACGGGTTTTGTTGGGGAGCTTGAGCAAGTGCGCTTACTAGGCGGCATTGGCAGTCCTGTGCAGCTCGACGATCGTTTCCGCCCGGCGGCGCTGTTGCTTCCACCTCTCCGCGAGGCGCGGTGTCCGGTCGTGCTCGGCGGCGGCATCGGCTTCTCTGGCTTGTAGTTTGTTGCTTTCGTTATGTCGAGGCCTTTCCGAATGTTCGCGCGAATGTCGTCGTCTTGACTGCCTACACGAACCGTCTCGTGGTGGAAATACCTCGCGACATTCTTCACCCTCTTTTCAGTTGCCTCGCGCAGCAAGTCACCCTCCTCCTCGCGCTCTGGATATTGCCATGAATCCTTGACAACAAGTGGCGTGCCAGGATGATCTTCTTGATAGACCTTCCAGCAGGTTGTTGCCCGACCAGCGACGCAAGGCACTCGCTTTATGACCCTGTCAATGACGAGGCGCTCTCTCTCATTCTTCCGCTCGATCTCAATGTACCGCTTGTCTCCAGATGTAATGATCGTCGGGTCGAACCCTAGCTGCTCCTCATTCATCCAGAGAAATCCAAGCATTGCAGACACAAACTGCAGTCCATCCTCATTGATGTCGAATTGCTCGGAGGCGATGCCCCCAAGCCGATCGAACTCCCACAGCCGCATGAAAGATCCACATAGCGTGAAACCGAGAACGAAGCGGCGACTGTCTTGAGCGGCGAGCACCTCCCTCGCGTATCGGCCAAGGTCGAGCCACGCCTTAGACGCTTTGTCGGCTGACGGATTGCTCTTGAGCTCTCCAGGTATGAGGATATGTGACCATCGACATTTCGAGTCCACGCCAGCGTTCGGATCGTCTACAAAGCCGATATCCAGCTTGCGATCGGCGGTGGAACCTTGCAGAGGCTGACAGGGCTGTGCCAGTGGTCGCCGCCGAACTCTAGGCGGTGGTCGATGCCCGTCTGCGAGGTCCAGCAGCCGGTCTATAAGCGGGGCGAACCAGCTCAGAACATCCTTTTCCTTCGCCCCTTCAGGCCAGCCCTGCCAGCCGCTCTCTACCATGAAGAGTGGGCTCTCTCCTTCCTTGCACTTGTCGAACACGGCCTGTGCCGTGGGTCTCAACCCTGGCACATCTTCGAAGAACGCTTCGAAGAAACCGGGTATGCCAACGTACAGGTGTCCCAGCTCCTCCCTCAGCACATCGTCTACGTGTTTGCGGAACTCAGTCGAGTTCGCGAAGCTGCCCGTGTTGATGGAGAGGGGTGTTTGTTGGAAGGACGAGGAGGGGCGGGGTGGAGGCGTCGATTCGGTCACGGCGATTTCAGCTTGACTCCAAATTATGTGGTCTGATTCGTTCTCCAGGACAGCATTCCACAATGGCCTTATTTGCTCGAGGTCGAAGTCGTCGGAGCTGACTGCTAAGTTAAGCTTCGAGAGATCGCTGAAAAGGTGTTTGCCTCCAGTCTTAGAGGGTAAGGCACGGGCAGCCGGGAGGATCTGAAGAGCTGAGATGAGAACGACCGATAAATTTTGGATATCTCAGGGCGCGTTAGAAGTGCATGTTGACATATTCAAGGTGAGGTACCCTCAATCCCAATCCGATCTAAGGCAGATGAAGAAGCCGGTATCTGCTGCTCCCTACATAGAGAGTTGAATGAATTGCGAACGCTGCTCAGTCCATCTCTTATAGGCTTAGACTTGAATATCTGCAACCGAGACGAAGATGCCATGGTTTACAGTCGCGTGAGGGTTCACAATTCGGTCGCGCAAATGTGGCTGCATGCGCAGGCTTCCGTAAGATGCGGTATGTCGTAAAAATAATAGGCGGTCGTGGCCGAAAGTGCATTGTGAGAGGGTACGTCGAGAGCAAAGTTGACAAAAGGCGAATGCGCGACGAACGCGCAGGCCAAGGAGGCTGGCTCGGCAAAACGTCGGCAACGGGCGAAGGTTTCCTCTCACGTGATTGTGTGATGATGCTCAGGCACACTATGATTTGAAGTTACAACATTCGACTCAAATGTAGCATGCAAAGGGTCGCATTTCATCTCATGTAATTAATCATTCAAATCTCCTTTGTTTGGCTATGTGGGTTTAGTTTTGTATCGTCAGATCTTCTCATCTGTCCTATATGACTGCTCTTACTGCCCTGTCAAACGCACCCTCGTTCTCCTTCCTTTCGTATCATGTATATCGCATTTCGTCCAGTTGCTGCCCAGTTTGCCGCGCCAAAGTCACTATCTCCACCAGCGAGAAGTAAATCAACTTGCCTTCTTGAGATTAAAAGCGCTAACTCTCTTCTCCAAGCTGACCAGACCTACTAAGACTCTGCTACTATTAGACTAGATGTCTCTTTCACGGATAGACGCAACCTGAGTCAGCCACAATTCACTACTGTTGTAAGGGTCCGCAGCTTCGGTACTGGTCGTCGGTGCGGGTCGTCGGCGCGATCGGTGGTGTCGATGGGGAAAGTATCGGCACGGGCGTCGCGAAGGCGGAGGCAGCGACACTCGCAGAAGGATCGCACGGGATAAAAGTAGGTAGGGCTATCTGTGCTGATTGCGGGGTGCATGTTCCGCTACTGTCTTCGTCGTTAGTGTCGTGTGCTGTCGAACCTGTTGGCTTAGGTGAAGGATCCCATACTGGTTCACGAGGTAAGCATGTCATTGCAAAGCCCTGTTCCGAGTAACTTTACCTTTCTCTGACATGTGCATCTTGAAAAGCCTAGCCTCATAGTCTGTCAGCTTTCCGATAAGGAGGTACAGGCGTGCCTTCCAATCGCCTCCGAGCGCACGGTCACTGACATTTCTCGGTGACTCGGCCAGACAACTCACTGCGGCGCTTGCGAACTGCGGTTTTGCTAGACCAACGACTCGGTCTTGCTAGGAGCTGAGCCCGAGAATGTGTAGCACCTGCGCTCAGATTGCAAGTAGGAGGACAGGCACGGTGTCAATGTGGACGCGAACTGGGTGTAAATTTCGAGTACGATACGTTTGCGGGGATGGCTTCTTGTGAGGACTGGGTGTGCGAGTGCCACAAGAGCGTGTGGCCCGCCTCGATCGAACTCGGGGTGTCGTTTCACTTCGGGCAGTTGGCGGACTGTTCATTTCCCCTAAACGGCCGACAGCCTTGCCGTTCATCATATAAGGCTCGCGTAACGAGTATTGCAAGTATGCGAGCGTTTCCTCGGTCAGCAGAAGTGGTTGCGACAGTGGATGCGATGGAGACGGCGAAGCGCGGTGGCTGCAATCATTAGGTCGCAGTCGTTTTGCATGACTAGCGCTGTATGGCTGGTTTGCGTCGTCAGATAATCTCCGCCTCGACATCTGTTCGCACTACAGGTGATGTTTAGTTAAGGTGGGTGTTTTGTTTACGTGCAATCCTAAGCCCAAACCTTCGGCGACATTTCGGCGTTGAGCCCCGAAGCTCCACCAGTCTAGCCTCGGCCTGCCGCTCAACACCCCATGCGGAGAGCTATACTGGCAATATTACGCGATGCACGCTAGTGACTCGTTCGTGCTTAGTCCCAATTCCTGTCCATCCTGGAGACACGCTGAACTTACGCTCCTCCACAGATGTCAAATCCAAACGCCCACCACAGCTCAAGCCGCCTATTTGACTTCACCTGGACTGTCTGCTTTGTTTTATTCTCGTACACGACCACCATAAATATTGCTACGGACGTCTATTTAGCAAGATGAAGAGGCAGGCGTCCTGTGGCGGACACGGAACCTTCGAAATCCGCAATGTGACGCAATTATTGGAACAAAGTCTGATTCCATGTTGCGTTGTTGGCGTGTCCGCACTCATGTTCTATGGCGTTCCACGCTTGCGAGATGTGTGAGCCCCAAACTGCATTACGAAATCTAAGCTTAACTTTTGAACAGAAGTGGGAAATTTGTGTACCGATGGCGAAGGTCAACGAGGCAGTCAACATGCTAAGTCAGCACAACGAGTACATCAAAACGAGTGAGAGGCGGGTACCTCAGCCTTTGTCGCTTGCGCATACGTACATTTGGTTTCAGGGAAGCATGGTGGACTACGAGTTCTGCCTGGTGCCCTCTACACACGCACGAATACCGATCGGCAAATGCGCTGTCTGGAGAAGCCCAAATGGGGTTCCATATGCACCACTGAAGGAGTTGGTACAAAGCTACCTGGACATACACGATTTAGTTTCGCTGTGCGATATCGTTGATGGAGCGAATTTGAGTTACGAGTGGGGTAAACTACACTTGAACCTGGACGGAGATACGGACATGGATTGGGCACAGCAACGGAATGCAGAGTTGATGGGACCTGAGGGAAACTTTGACTCATCATTACTTTGCAGCGCATTCCCAACGGCTCAGGTCAGAAAGGCTCTATTGTGGCAAAAGACGACGGTAGAGAAGAAGCAAAGGCTAGAACAAATGATGCTGCCCAAAGAATCTTTTGAGACGCGCTATATGCTAAAAGGATCATTGCCTGAACCATGGAAGGAAAGGCGCGACTCATGCTAGGAGTTTCCAAGAGAATAGAAGACTCGAACGTCGTCTACTTTATATCGCAACGAATGCAAATATCTTGCTTTGATAACATCATTTTTAAGAAGGCGCCCACACCCATTGCCCATTGACATATTGCCTATATCGCTGGTGCGTTTCGTCCCAAGTCCAAGCAGAACCAGATGCTTCTGGTTGGGAGGTTTGCTGCTGGAGAGGAACCCACTGCCAATTGCCTCCGACCTGTTTCTTATATCGCTGATAGGTCTCATCCCAAACCCGATCGGAACTTACCTCTTCCTCTTCGTTCTCAGTGTCCACCTTCATCAATCCAAGTGTTTGTCTCATCCACTCGATGAAATTTTGATTTGCGGCATTCGTTTCCGCATACTTGCGAAGAAATGCTAGACGGTATGCTTCCTCAATATCGCGACCGTGTTGAGACATAACCTTTGGATATTTGGTAATCAGAAAAACCAAATCCTGGTAATCATTCGTGTTCGTGTCCCCGCGTGTGTTGAATGCATGGAATTTTCCTCGTAGAAGGTAGAAGGTGTTTACCACTACGGCCTTGATACCATTTGGTAGTGTGACAACCTCCGAAGTGTTGTCGTTAATTTCTGTAGGACTGTTCAGTTGGCCTTGGCCATTAGCTCAAGTCATCTCCACAACATTGCGTCACTCACCACTTATGATCACATCCACCTGAACAGCAAGGTCTGGTAGATCTTTATAACCTTGATCCCAAGACTTCCCTGTATGGACAAAGAGATTCACGGCTGTTTGACCATGGGTTTGAGGGAAGCAAATCCTGTCTATTGCTTAGTATATATGCTCGGATCGTGGAAGATGACGAAATGACAATTCTTCTGCCCTCAAGCACGTACCGAGGCATCTGCAACGTTGCCTTCTTAAACAGCTCCATGGTTGTCGCTACAGTGATATCGACATCTTGTGTTTCTCGGGTGCCGCCCCGAAGTCGAACTGTCCAGCCTCCTAGGAATGCGTGCGATATGCCAGCGCTTTCACAAACTTGTGCAAGATGATTTGCCGCTAACAACAAATGAGTAGAGGTGGGTTGTCGTGATGCATAGTAAAGTACGCCGAATCGGTCGGTGTCGTATATTTCCGCCATCTGTTAGCAAGGGAACAGAAAACACAGTGAATGATAGTCAGTAGAATTGCAAGCACATGAGAAACGACTTATATACCCTAGGTCTAGGAACTGGGTAGGAATACTTCTCTGCAAGTGCATACACGCTTTCCTTGAGCGTCCGCGGTACATACCAACAACCCTAGCCTACGCCTACATAGTGCACGTTCACAGCGTGTCGCTTACAGTACAATCAGTCCGAATATCGATTCGGATGATTGATATTAAAGCCAAGGATTCGACCTGAGCCCTTAGCCCGAACCATGGGCCTAGCATCACGGTCTTTGCAGCTCTGATTGCTTTCCTTCAATGGGACTGATGTCACATATCCCAAGCGCCTTCGGACTGTGCCGGACATCGATGGACAAGGGGTTGGCTAAAACCTCCACGCTTCAGATAACAAGTAATAACAAGCGGGTAGAATAACACTTCGGGTGCCTAACTTTAGCTTCCCAACGTCGGGAAAGAGTGGAGGAGACGCTGCTTGAAATGCAGCGATTGGTCTTACATTGATCACGATGCTGTGTGGAGAAACTGCCTATAATCAAGAGACGGCTGAGAGATATGCATGACTACTTCGACGGCACGTTGCTGAAGGCAAAGTGTTGGGATGGGAGGATCTGCAACACATTGCAGTGTTCCGAGCGGGCCGAACAGACTAACCTATTTTGCGAGATGTTATACGTGAAGGGATCCGTGCGCAGATTCCGCTAAGCCGGGATGGCTACATGCGGGGGTTGGCGCATGTCGCTTAGCTGAAATCCCCTCTCCTGTCCTCTCCTTTGCTCTCCTCTCCTTTGCTCTCCTCTCCTTTGCTCTCCTCTCCTTTGCTCTCCTCTCCTTCGCTCCCCTCTCCTTCGCTCCCCTCTCCTTCGCTCCCCTCTCCTTCGCTCCCCTCTCCTTCGCTCCCCTCTCCTTCGCTCCCCTTCACCGTGGGACAACGACCGAGCTCGCCGCAACGTAATAAGATCAGCCAACGACGAAATGCCGGACCACGGGGAAAGCTCAGCTAATGAAGAAATCCCGGGTAACGAGGGGGTGCAAGACAACAAAGAGCTCCTTGCAGCTGTGGAGCGTCAGAGACTAATCTTCGCGAGGGATACGCACTGGACACCTCCTGAAGTCCTAGTTAAGCGGTTCCTAAAAATCTTACAACAGAGCGACCATGACTTAAAGAAATATTCTTCTGGAGCCCGAAGTGTTCGCACTCGCGCACGCCGTCGTGCTGCTCAGATTCGACAGACAGTGGGCCCTGAAGTACTGCTACTGGTCATGTTGCACGTAAAGACATTCAAGCGATTAGTAGAGCTGAGAGAGGACGGTCTTATTAGTTCCCTCCATGATTGGTGGGATCAAAAGCCTCATCCTCTATTACTTAGTCGAGCAGCAAGCAATGTGTTTTCAGGAAACATTATGGATGTTCCTCAAGAGCCTCTTTCCGAGCCGATTACAAGCGGACAAATTGCAGCAGCAGCATTTAGTATGTAGACATTCTCTTTGGTTATTCTTGAACTCATTTGCTGTAGGTAATGCAATATATCTTGCGGCGCAAAGCATCCCAAATCTACAGGACCGAGGGGCTTGGATCACCTCTGCCCACGCACATCTCGATCTGCTGAAGCGACTCAATCGTTATGAAGCTGATCCTTGGTCTTCCTTTGAAGCAGCGGCACATTGGGCTAGCTTACCGTTACTTGACAGTATCCTTGGAGGCTACCTTTCTCGTGGCATGTATGAAACTTGCATCAGAAAGGACGAGGAACAATCTGGCGCTACGGTAATCACTAATGCTGTTCGCTTGTGGTATGCGCTCGAACAACATGGCGATTTTGGGTTAGAGATCTGGCTGGGTTCATCATGGGGAGATGAAATCACCCAGCAATTGGAAGAGATGACTTCAATTGAAGGTTGGAAGAATATTCTAGGTGACTACCTGTACCAAGCCATGACAAAGAGCAGATTCAGAGAATCGGAAGTCAGTAGGAGCATATTGCGGACGGGTGCTGCCAGAATCTCGAAGGGTAGTGTGATTGGTTCAGATAGTAAGCTTGAGGTATTGATATGTTTCCAGACGGGTATTGAAATATGGAAAATCTATCCCCAAGCTAGCTAGCCGCTTTCAATTTAAAAGTTACGTTGTGAACTATCACTTTGAATCCGCTTCGAAGAGTGATTTCGTTCTTACCGTCTTCTGTGTCTTGTTGTTTCATAGTCTTCACACCGACACTTACCCGGCCGCCAGGACTGGCTTCCCATGACATGTGCCTATCGTAATCCACAGCCTCCCATGTATGATATTCAACATACTCCAAATCTCCATCTTTGGTTTGTTCAGCCTAGTATTTGATCAGAGGGGGTCGCAAGGCGCGTTGAGAGTCATGTTACCTCAGGCATTAGCGAAAAGCCGGGAAGCACACGGTTTGCTTGAGTGCGTAGAGCTCAGATAGGGGTATTTTTCTAGATTATCATTAGATCAGAGACCGACCCGACTCACAAATTTAGGAAAGATAGTCATTTACACTTTGTAACGTGGTGTCTTCCTAAAAGTCAAATCTTGTGGCAACACGCGGTGAGTCCGAACGAAGTTGACGAAGGAGCGAGCGATAGCGGGATGTACGCTTAGGTAGATCGAGTCGTGAAGAGGGGCACTGTTGGATGCGCAACGAGGTCAGCTTGATCTGAAGTAAGGATGGAAGTATTTACCTCGATTGACGGCCGCAATACCGAGCCGGTGACTGTACAGATCGAGCGCAGCTTTTGCAGTTTAGCTGTCTTCGAAAATTCGTTAAGTCGTACTTCGAATACCTCGTCGCGGTTTGATGCTACCCGCAAAGTAGCTAGTTGACGCAGCGTAGTAGGACATATATCGAATTCCTGTCGGTGCCCAACAATGGTCATATGAAAGTTTTCGGGCGGCAACAGCCCCTCCAAGCTCAAGTCTGCCCCACCTGCCGGATGTAGATAGTCACGTGTGCTGGGAAGAATGGCGACACCCATCACATGACTCTCGCCAATAATCGCCACTAAATGCTCTGCTCTCCTTTGCTTTGCTCTCCTTTGCTCTGCTCTCCTTTGCTCCGCTCTCCTTTGCTCTGCTCTCTCACTGTGTATGTACTGACCCGCACGACTTTACATGCGCGCGACTATGTAAAAACATTTATGCATGGATGTTTTATGCACCTTTACGCGATCCGAATCTGGAGTTGACGGGGTTCATCAACCCTTCGGTCAACGCAAGCCCTTTCACACCTGCAGCACCATGGCGAGAAGTATGCCACTGTACGTGCAGCATCCTTCTGCAGGACCAGGGAACCTAGAGGAAGGGAGAAGCTCCATCGAGCGTGGGCGTGGATGTGAGGGTATAAAGCATCGCATGTTGACTTCGTTTCTTCGTTCCCAGCATCAGCTGCCTGGCTTCTTCCCACCGTATCCTCTACTCTCTGTCTTCTGCGGCACGTTAGGTCGAAATATACCAATTCTCCAGCGACTCGGTCACTCTGCGGACGTCCAGCACTGTCCGAAGCATTGGCGGTAGTCTGTGTGTGAAGCCTGTTAATCGTTTTATCTCACCTCCACTGACGACATCATAAGACTCAACCTCATCAGACTCCGTCTCTCCCTTTCACTCATAGGAGTATAATCCAAAGTGTTTCCCCCGGAATACCTGATCTGTATGTACACCCATTCGCTGCGTTAGCTCCGTGGTTCTGCAACAGCCGTAGTTAGACAAGAGCGGACTGTGCATTCAAAACCTATGCTTACTTTCATGTTAGCTCCAAATTTGCTTATTATGCCTACTGCACTCGACACCTCACCAGCTCCTGGACCCCCTGCCCCACCAAATACTCCTCAACCTTCGATGCAGCAAGGCAGTGCCCCTCAGACGGTCGATGTGGAAAATCGTGGGCAGGCTGAGATATCCGCCGCCCCAGGCAGCCAAAACAGTGCTGCATCTAATGGCGCTTCTATTCCATCTTATGGCTTGGCAGATTTAGGATTAAGGGATTCAAATGCGACTTACGCTGCTCAGCCGGATCCCACTTCCAACGACACCCATACGAAGAATGGTGCTTAGTCTCTCTATCGAGATGCATGCTATTCGAAAGTTAGCAGCGTGTTGCTATATCTCTCTCCTTACTAGCCGAGACGATTATTTGGTTGCTGTAAAGATAGATCCTATATATCATAATTCAGCTTGCAAATAAATATTTTCGGGTTATGTCAGGTGACATGTGCATGACTAAATGCATGCTTTTGTGGGTGCCAAGCCAAGCGAACATCTGTGCGCTAGCAGTCCTGCGTCACTTCGTTTATCCCATGCCCATAGACCTCTAGCCACATGCTCCTTTCTTCCTACCACTGAAGAAAAATTTACAATCGTACTTTTGAGGCGCCTGAGTATGGTATCTACCGAAGCCCACGAACAGCCGACTGAATGGAACCCCGAGACGTTGCATATTGATCTCGTGACAACAGCAGCTGTCCAAGAACAACTCTCGAAGCTCGCATTACTCTTAGGGACCCCGCCATACCTACAAAGCATAAAGAAGGTGCAAGAAGGAGTCTTTAAGTTTGGGTTAACTCAAGAATTGGTTGATCTTCGCACTGGAATCCTTGATATAGTAAGTTGAAGGACATATTATAGCACTGCAAGTAATAATAGTACCTCAGGATCATCAAGACATGGTGGCAAAGACGAGTGCAATTTTCAAATTCCGAGACCTTAAACCAAACGAAGCAGCAAACCTCCGCACAGCAGTGCTGCTTGTGTGCAAAGCCACACTTTACACAGACAACGATAATACCTTCTATATTCAACGACTACCTATCGACTCAGAAGTTTACCAAGCAATAAACAGCCGCGTTCGAGAGATCGATCCCGAAATCGAGACCTACAGCCATACACACCATACACACGACACAAAGATGTTGCTACAAAGTCGTACGGCGCCAAGTAGCAAGGCCGAGACGACACTACATTCAGGTTCTGTTTGCGTCGTACTACAGAACGTTTGCATAGAGATAGTAAAGCCACTGGTCCCTTTTCTCCTCATACCGCGTCTCACTTCTAAAGTGTAATTAGAGCTGCATAGCTCATCATGGTCTATGGTAGCTTGTGATTTAATGACTAGAATTTTCTAGAAACCAATGAAAGCTTTCATCATCTGGTTCCGGAAACAGATTGCTTAATCCATAAGACGGCAAACTTGGGTCTACACTCATTGACTGACCGTGATGCGTCTGCCCAATATCCTCAGGGTATGAGGTTGGGTTAATGTGATGTTCCCCCTCGAATGCAGTGTGCAAGCCTGATTGTACAACCGATCTCGCGTTCTCAGAGTGCTGGCGCTGCTGGTCTCCAACCGTGAAAGAATTAGCTATACCCAAGGATTCGGCGTTTTCTGTCGGCGTGGTAGTCGCAGCAGTAGATTCTTTGTTGATCACTTGCCCATCTAGCGACATGTAAGCGTGATGAAGTTCAGTTCAAAGAACTTCGAACAAACTTACTAGGTGTTGAACTATTTCTCGTCGCCTCGGTCAAGATAGATTCCTCTCTACTGCCGCCCATGAGGCTAGTAGCTGAACTACAGATTACCTCTGTAGGTGTTGAACAAGGAAGGATTGTAGAATGCGAATACTCAGGTCTGTCCTGGCCAGAGGGCCGTGGAGAAAAGGAGCTGTCGTTGTCGGCAACTACGCTATCGGTGATGAGTACTGGAGTTTGGCAGCCTTCTGCTATTATCGCGTTAGCTACTAGCTGAGAGAAAGGACCTCAAAGTAACTTACTACTAGTCTCTGTCCCGTGTCTCTCTTCGACTTCAGCTTCACGTGGAGTTTCGCACGCCTCGACAACATCATCTTGACATAACGCTGGTGCATATAGGTACATGGTATCCACGCGCTGCATATTGCGTTCCTCTTCAAAGCACGGTGTAATATCAGCTTGATGCTTTAGATGACCATAGACGTTTGAGAAATGCTGATCTCCTGCTTGAGCTGTTACCCCGTCGTGTCGTGGCTTTGGGATTGATCTTTTCCAGGAAGTGCTTGATTCGACATCGGATGTAGTAGGCCGACCGTTGTCTTCTAAGTTTTTTCTCTTTCTCTTCTTTGATGTCCTAACTGTTCGGGTGATAACTTTTGTTAAAGTAGTGTTACCTCTCGCAATATCAGCGTCTTCAAAGCCTAGGGCTAGAAGACCGGTACGAAGTGACATTGCAACGTCAATGTTGGCATCCGTAGAGACTTTCTCCTTTTCGGGCATTTTGACCCTGCGATATTCGCACAGGACCGTCATTTCTTCGTCGTTGAGTTGGGTTATGCTGCATACGTTAAAGTGTGCTTTTGTTGAGGGCCTTTGTGCTTACTCGGACACTGCGCAATTGATCGAGTATAAAGAAGCTACGCCTCCCCTTTCCATACATGTAAGATACTTCTTGCCTAAAGTGTCCATGTTGACTACTTCTTTCTTACTTCTCCCTAGTTGTGTACATATCTGGTTAAAAGCAGCAGTTTTCTTTGTTTGCTCTGACCCCTCAATGGAAGCTGATAAGACACATCGCTCCACCGCATCAGCAAAGTAAATTGGGTACTTCCTATCTGAGACCTTTTGGAGAGTTTGGTATATCGCTATTGCCTGCGCGATCGGGTTTTCAGGTTTAGGATCCTTTGGGTGATTAAGTGTAGAAAAAGTCGAGAGATCCTCAACCTTAGCAAAGGAATTTGCCACCCTAACGAGTCTCTCAATTCTATACGACTTCGCCTTTTCGAACTTCTTTCTAAAATAATCGTTGGCAGGTTCGTGAGGTTCTGTGTTCTTGTGTGTATCGTGTGGTATCGCATCGTGTGGTATCGCATCGTGTGGTATCGTATCGTGTGATATCGCATCGTTGTGTAGCGCATCGTTATGTGGCGCATCGTTGTGTGGCGCATTGTTGTGTGGCGCGTCGTTATGTGGCATAGTACTAGCAATATTTGGCTGGTGATGTTGCTCCACGTGCACGGTTCGGGGCGGGGTCTGAAGATTCTGGACACATATTAACAAGTCCTGGGCCCCGAAACCTGCAATGAGAAGTTCACAGCCCTCCGAAAGAGTTCCTCTCCTAAGGAACTGACAGAAACCAGCTAGCATGGCCTGAAGTAAAGTAAGCTACTGATAAGCATTTAGTCACAATACAATTCTTGCCTTATTTGCTAATACTATAGGTGGTGAGACCAGCTGTAGCCCTATGACTGCGTCGAGGGCTGCCATTCTGAACGGAGGGCTTCGAGGTTACGGTTCAGAAGAGTGAATTGCGAAAGGAAATCTCAAAACGTTTTAGCACCTCTCAATGAGAGGTGCTAAAACGCTTTGGGATTCTCGCCGCAAGCGCCAATTTCGCGTGACCCTGACGCACCATGTGCATAACAACGGGTAAGCTAGTACTCATGAAGATCAGGCGCGCCTCTTGCACAGATGCATGCAGCGGTCTACCCAAAAACCACAATACCGTACTGAAACCTCTCTTCCGTCCTGCCACGCCGTAAACTCCCATTAGTCACTTAGCTTTTCCGGCAACTCTATGAGAGAAGTTAGATCTCGCACAATTCTAACCGTGCGTGAAGATTAGGGCCGATGCAAGCGCCAGCAGACTTGCTTGGCACCTACGGCGTCCCTGCCGGCTCTTCATTGCACACACCACCAAGGCGTCAGCCGCACCCTCTATCAGATACTGCACAGACTTCCTTGTACCCACATCTTCACGTCCCTTCGGTTCGTCTTCCCCGGGGCCTGTTTGAACCCCTCCCAGAATAGGCATGGCTCTCTTCTGTTGGGGTACGGGCGTTTCGATGAGGGTGCAGCCGTACGGGAGTTCCTCATTCTCCTAGCCACAATCGCCGTCACTGCCGAGGGTCCGAAGCCATGACCTTTCTTTTGAGGGTGGGCGAACGCATGGCGGACGTCCACCATATATCATGCACGCTTCATCAGGCTGAGAGGTCCTTCAAACCTTGCCTTACCGCCCCTTTAGTCCTTCACCGGTTGCCTTCCTGCAGCAAGAACCCGAAATTTTGCCTTCTTTCCGATCCATCTCTTCCGCTGGAATGGCTCAAGCTTCTGCGTCTACCTGCAAGGCGGCAGTATGTAGGCTCATACTAGCTGCTCTCAGATCTAATTATGTCATAGGGCAATGACACGACCAGTGTGGTGACGACGGAGTACTCGAATAGTCGGACCTCTAAGCAATGGAGTCGGGAAAGTCAGCACCATGCTCCAGCTGAGGACGACAAAAACCTTGACTGCTGCTTCGGTTCATTCCCATGGCTCATGTGGTTCTTTGCGACTACCACACCCAAGAAACGACCCGATCGCCTCAGCTGGGGATGTGCGGGCCCCACTGAGCCCGGTGTTGTGAACAGTCCAACAAACAAGCTCGACCAGGAGTCGGATACACAAGGACTTTCTTTGACATCGTCGTCGTTGCAGGAAAAAACGGCTCAGTATTGGGACTTTTACGCCGAACGAGCATTACAACGAGCGTTGCAATCTGAGCAGGAGGACACACCATCACTGATACAGAAACCAGCTCTCCATACACTGAAGACTCCTCAGACTACGACAATCAATGTATCGAATGTCTCTGTCCCTCCGCGCCGGTTTCCCGACGACTCGCAGCTTGCCACTTCTGAAGATCCACTCTTCCCCAACCTTGACAATGGGGTTGTTGAAAGTAAATGTGAGTTGGGCCAAACGTTTAACTCTAAGGTATTGCTTCCCTTGCGCATTAGCTACTAAGCTCACAGACTTAGGACGACTGTATTCTAGTAACTACTTCGACAAAAGTTTTCGTCGGTACCGCTTAGTCGAGGAACATCCTTGTAGCAGCACCTCAATCAGACCACTTTAGCAGTGCTCTCCTGGCTTTCAGGCGCACTATGGCCAACATCAGAACTTGTAGATAGTCTTTTAATGCCATCAACTCTTCGTATCCTCATGATATGCTCCATCGCCAGTGTTCTGCCAATGTTAGTCATTTGCGAGCACATCACATGCATGCGGTGCTGCGGATGCTTTGCCCTCATACCCACGCCGGCTTTTCGAAATGAGTGACACGGCACGTCATGTGCGCTTGTCGAGAACGACTCCGTGCACTGCATGTACTGGACTGGGGCAAGCGACCTCGCCACTAGAACGATGCTGGCGTCTGAGCGCGGCGTGAAGAGCTGCGCTCTCCCTGTTAATCTCTGTACTGCTGGTAGCTCATCACCTAGACCCTGCACCACAGGAAGTCACACTAGGGAGTCATGCTCTACAACATCTATATGCAAAATCAACCCCAATCACCCTCAACCTTACCCGTCAACTCTTTTAACCGACCAGGATGGAAAAAACCCAACGTGATGGATGTTCAGAGAGGCTTGGCCCATATTCAGTCTTCAAACATACTGGAAAAGAAATTCTCCGCGAGAAAGGCATGTACTGCTCGCTTTGTGGAATAGTTCGAGAAGGGCGAATATATAAGTGTGAGGAATGCGGTAAGACATGGTGCAAAGAGTGCTGGGCGAAGACTGCTGAGCAGGTAAGACTATAATAGTGCCTCAACCAGATCGAAGTTAATAGATATGCTAGGACCGAGGAGAAGGTGAAGTTATTCCTACTGTGAGACGTCGAAGGACCTGGAATCAAGATGAGGATTAGCTGATTTCGAAATGGATCAAATCTCTCACGTTTCGTTAGCAAGTCGATATCTGCACCGCTAGGGGTGAAGTGGAATTGATAAGCGCTATTCACCGATACCTCCATGCACGTCAGCAAGTAAGATTTGAAATTTAGTGGAGCCGAAGTATACGATCTCAAGCTTGCTCAACGTTTCGGTACGCCGCGGACCCGCTTCGGTGCTATCAAATGTGATTGATGTAGGAAGGATGCAGCGTGTACGTGTCGGCGATTGTCTGACCGTACATCAAAGGCGCTCTGCTTGACGCAAGCTTGGCTTGATTCTTCACCAATCACTCTATAGCCTATTCCATGCCGAGTCCTTCAAACATTTATGCACTTAGCGTAATGCGCTTTGAATACAGCCGCCAGTTCCACAGGTCGACACTTGACACTCTTAAATCAACATCTTCGCCTTACACAGAGAAAATACGACAATAGTTCCAGCCAACGACTTCAAGCTCTTGCTGAAGACAATTAAGAACGAAGTTGTATATAAAACATACAAGCGAGAAGCATTGTTAATGGACATTTTGGACGATAGTGTCATAACCTTCACAATTAGCACCATCGAGTCCATCGTCAGAGCCAACCTACATCTTGAACATCCCATCGTTTCGAGTCATCTGTGTAGCCACGTGGGCTGGATCACATGATATCCTAGTGTGGCAGGCGCTGCCCTGTAGGCAAGCGCACTTACCTCAGAGCTGAGAGCTCCTGTACCAGAATAAGAGAACACACAACAGATAGCAATACAATCGTTGATCACAGCCTCCACCCGACACTGCTCACGCAGTTACAATCTGGCTATCCATGAGGGTTACGAATGTGTCCAAATCGTGGCTCCGCATGGCACTTTGGAAAGATCGAAGTTCCTATATCTAGCTGAGGGTAATGGATACATCACTGGCACAGCAATCATCAATCCTAGCTACAACACTCTCCTAGAGGTCGAGCTTGTAACATATAGTGAATTTTTGGAGCAGATGAAAGGTACAGGACACCACCCGTTGCACTGTTAATATACACACTAGCAATTCGATTCCAGTCCAGTATTCGTATATCCCCAGAGATACCAAAAGGCAGTTAGCAATGTGACCTTGCTGCACAAGCGACATGTATTTAGTCAAGCTGAGTTACTACTTATTGTCTGTTCATGCATCGTACACCAATTCAATCACTATTGCACGACCTATTTCACCCTTGTATGTATCTCCACGTGGTGCTTGAATTGGTCACGGGCATCTGGTAGTTGAATAAACATGGGGCCCGGTATTGGTCTGCGCTTTGACGAAGCACCTAGGATAATAACGGTTGCAGATAAGATAGGCCCCTTCCTTCCGCCTCAACTTTTCCTCTCTAACTACATATACAGGATACTTGCTATTACTGCTGAGACTTCCCTGCAAAGCCAAACGCGCCCTCTTTCACTATCACTTCATGTTATGCATATTGTTCCTTATCAACAAGCGTCTACCAGCTCCTGCTCAATTTCCTAGATTAAAGTCAGCGCAGTTACCAGCGAGCACCGCATTAACTTGCCGTCTTAAGAACAAAGAACCTAGCGACAGCCTCCTCGCCGCCAAGCTCGTCGGACCTACCGAGACTCAGCTGCTCAGAGACAAGCTGCGCAACTGCTTCAACATAAGCTCGCACTGATGGCTGCAAGTCCTCATTCGTGGTATTAGGAAACCTCAGCTGGGCGAGCACGACCTCCATCCACGACTCTATGCGTGACCACCGCAAGACGTGACCGCCCACAAGCAGCGTCTGGTGCTGTTTGAGTCTGAACACAAAGTGAATCGTGCCAGCCTCAAAATATACTGTCTGGCCTGGACGAAGAACCACATATCTCAGTTGCCCACCTGTAAACCCATTCGGATTATTACTCCAGCTAGCTATCTCTTCCCTTGATGGATGCGATATCCAGCCAAACCCGAGCAGCCCTTCTTGAACAGTTAGCCATGTGGCCTTTCCGCAGCTGTCTTGATGAGTTAAGGTATGAGCACCGCCTTGCGCGAGCAGCACCCAGTCCTCGTCGTCCTTCCATTTGTTCCATTCCGTAACCTGCGCAGTGCATCGCTCTGCTGTCGCTCCTTCGAGGATTGTGTCGCGAACACGACTGAGCAACTGACAGTCCTCACCTGTGAGGAAGTCTGGCAGTATGGAGCGTGGAAGCGGGTTGCGCAGATCAAGCACGTTGAGAGGGTCGTCACTGCCTTTGTTTTCAGCAAACGTATCATAAATGTCTCCGAGCCGCATCGCAACACACGACGGTTGCTTGAGGTCTAGTGAAGGCTTCTGCACGGAGACGGTCCTGTTGGGGTTCCCCATCCGTCGAAATAGCTGTTCTACAGGTCGGCCTTTGCGTTGGTCCCACTTGAAATGTTGCTGGTCTTCAGTGATGATTGGCCCGTGAAGCGCGACTCTAGACTCCAGCAGGCTTCTCGCTTCTTCGCCAGTCAGAAAATGAACTTCCTGTTCACTGTCATCGCCTATCGTAGCTGGCTGACTCGCTCTGCTTAGGAGAGAGTGCATGACCCGATTGTTCAGCTCTCCCCAGGTCCTTGGTGCTTGCTTCTGTGTCGTCCGCTGTGTCAACTGGGCCATCACATGCTGTCGAAAGAAGGCGTGGCCCTTAGTATCATGAACTGGACGCAAGTCACTTTCTGGTTCCGGAACCGGAAAGAAGACGACACTTAGACCATCTCCTTTCACCGCTTTTGTGGATCCTATGCCAGCACTAGAACCTACCTCAGGCAGCGATAAACGACGCGGTTTCTTTACGATAGGCTCAGGATTGTCCCAATCGCCAGGAGTTGGACGCTTTTGTGTCAGAAAAGATGTGGCATCCTTAGACCTCCGGTAGCTTAGCACGCCTTTTGTTGCCCACGTAGCGTACATCTTGAGGTGTTTCCAGCAGAGCCACTCTTGTTGCGTCTCGTATTCGGCGGCCGTCTCTGTGTTTACAGTGCCGTTGGTCTGTTGCATACACTCAATGGTGAAGAGGAAGCCGTGATCTACCTTGTCAGAACAGGAGCAGCTGCTCGCGAACTCGGACTCTTGAGGAGCGTTCATCTTCTTACGCCGAGCTAGAGATTTGCTAGTGCTTGACTTAGAACTTCCTGTCCGTGGAGGAGGGAAAGCGTAGGATGTGCTAGGGTTCGAGTGAAGCCTATTTGAAGTCCGCAACGAAGCTCTGATAGCATTAGGTTGGGGTGTTGCGCCAATGTTTGCGGATGTTTGAGACGAACGCAACGGAGGAATTGAAGGTCGATACTCGTCAGCGATGCAGGGTGAAGCCGATTGCTCAGAGGCTGGTGAGGTGATCGGCGTAGCTCCGAGCGATGAGAGCGGCGAGCTGCAGATGCTACGATTCAGGGCTTGATTTTCAGGAGACACGGACGAAGGTGGGGAGGTTGAGCTGCTTGTAACGACTCTTAGAGACGGGGTCGTCATGGCAGAAGAAATTGCGCCCTCTTCTGCACCATGATTGGACGGTGGGCACTCGTTCATTGCACCCTGTGCATTGGTGTGTGTGGTAGGCTGAAGCTGACTTGCAAAGTCTACTGGCACGATGAGCCCATACTGATCGAACGCATAACCGACAGGCAGGTCAGGGACAGAGACGGGCACATACTTGAGAACACATGTCGTACGCCCTGTCTTCTTGAAGTCAGTCTTCTCAGACCAGGTCTTAAGTTGTGCCAAGTCGCTTGAGTTGATAGGGTTGACGGAAGTCTTCAGAGACTGGCCGTTGGTGATCCGACTCAGTAACAGCTGGTTTAGCTTGACCGACGCCTCCTCCCAGCTGGGAATGCGAGAAGCAGCAGTGCCCAGCACCTTGCAGAACTTCCAGCCCATCGACGCCCATTGATAATGTTGGACCTTCTCAATGCCCCAGTATCCGCTTGTCTTGGTTAGAGGAGGGAGGCACAGCTTCCTGACCTCGATTCCAGACTCGGCTATGCCAATAAACCGCTCCCACTGTTTTGTATCTATGGCACTAGCATCGCTGCTGTCGGTTTCGGTGCCAGGACCTCTCTGTGTCTCCGCTTCGATACCGGGTCGTTCTAACCAAGACTGCTTCTTCTCTCTGTACTGTTGGCACTCGTCCACCATAACCCTTTCTGCGCACACAAAGAGCCACTCCAGCTCTGCATGCTGCTCGAGGAGCTCGTCTCGCAATGCTACACACGCTTGTAGTTTGTCGGCGTCATTGTCGATCGATTGCAGACGCGCTCGGAAGGCCTCGATGTTTGCGCGAATTGGGTCGACTTTGGGAGCAATATCGCTGCGAAGGGTTAGTGTTCAGTATATACAGAAAGGATGTTGTCTCCACCTCTGATCGGAAGGCTCCATTGCGATATTGCGAGCCGGGCTGTCTGAAGACGAGGTTGCGGAGAGACGTGCAGGTTGAGCGTCAAGTCTGGCTGGAGCTAAAGCGCAGTACGCCTAGTCACGCGATCGAGCAGGCTGAGCGAGAGGTTCTGAACTGAACCCACTTTTGATTGGCTGTTAGCGAAGCTGATGTAGGTCCTATTAATAGTTCCTGGCTTGGAGCACTGCTACTGTTATTAAAGTTACGCGTTCTTAGCATGGTAAGCGCATGTTGTACACTATGTAGCAAGGTTAACATGAAGTGCTTACAGTAAGGAGAAACGCGGGTGGTTTTCTGGGCGTACACGCGGACGCAGAAAAACCCCCGCACACCAAGTACCTTGGCGCATCCCAACACCACTAAGTTATCATAAGAACAACGATGCAACAGCCCTTGAAGCTAGGTGAGTCAATCTTGATGCGGCTGCTCGCTTAGCTGTACATGCATATACACAGAGTTAATTTTTTGGAGCGCTTTAAGCGCAGTTTCTCATCACCATCCCGTCATTGACCATCCATATCGATGCAGTCGTGCAGCCTTTGAGGCAACGCTGCTTTGAACACGCTTGTTGATGAACTTCTGATCGATTTTATCCCATCCTCCAAGCGCGACCTCACGAGTATTGCCCTCATCCCAGATTATTCTGCAACGTTTTCCGCTCCTACTTAAGTAGCTCCTTCGACAATTATAAGCCCAGCGTTTCGTACTGCACCTACGCGTACGCGTAGGAGTTTCTCAGCCACGAAGCTGCGCTCGTTTATCCTCCACCTCAACCACGTCGGTGCCTGCTCTCTCGTGAGCCACGACCGCGACGCGTCGTTCGACAGAGCCGCACGCAGAGCCGCCCGCCCGAAGCGTCGTCCGATAAGCCTCTCTCGGGAGCCGCGACGCTCATCTCTCGCAGCGGAAGCGCACTTGGATGGTATAAGAATCAGAATTTTCGCTCGTGTGGTATAAGAACCAGAGACTTTACGCCAAGGTTACACATAGTTCAAGAGGAGGATTATCACACTCAAGGATGGCAGGCGCTCCGCCAGAGGCCTGCCGTGACAGGAGAAACCTACCGCTCAATGTTCAGGGAGCTTGGGGGTGGCATGAAGCCCACCTCACCGACACTCTGAGAGCTTGGGGTGGCACAACGACAAGCAACAAGCGCAGGGCAGACCCTTTGTAAGAAGCTTGCCGCCGCGCCTGTTGAAGCCCACCCACAGAGGGTGGCACTGCACGACTCCTGACGTCAGGACGCGGTTTCGTCGTCACAAGTGGTGTCATCAAAAGTGGTTTCGTCACCCTAAGTGGTTCTGTTTGGAAGACAACGGTATCGCGGCGTTCCAAACTACTAGAGCAAGCAGCAGAATATTGAGATTCGAAAACTATGGAATTGTACCAGTCTTAAAGTTGACAGAACCCGCCAGGCAGTGCGGAGATCTAAATCTAGACTTTACTCACTATCAGCTTTTCAAAGAGTCGTCCTTTGAATTGCTCACCACACTATTCTAAATCACTATCTTATGTAACCAAATTCCCTTATGAAAAGCTGCGTGGCCAACCAAGCGCATATGTGCCATCTCGTTTGAAGTGTGCATCCTCCTCAGGAACATCTAATCTGCACGTTGGGCATACCCTCCTCTCGTTCTCCTCAAACCACCTTGTGATGTGAGAAGTGCAAAATGGATGGCCTACAGTGTAAGCATAGCTCTCGTACGAGTATTGCTGTTACTTACCACAAGGAAGGTACACGTGTTTATAACTCGAGGAGCCTTCTAGGCTGCAGATGAAACATGCAGTACCGTAACACTCTACAGCTCCTGGAAATTGCGGGTGACCTTCTCTCTGGCATTTGAATATGTTGATTGAGGAAGCAGGCGGGTTTATGTTGTTGATGACTGAAGCATTGACTAGATCAAGGGCAGCACAGCCAAGAGTACTCTTAAGACGGTTGAGTCTATCTAGAATTGGCTGAACGACACATCGACCGCAGTAAAGCTTAAAAGGTTAGCAAATGTACTCTCTTTAGTAGGGAATATCTCTAGATAACACTTACGCAACTGCAGAAAGGAACAAAGTATATCTTGCTATCTGCCTCTAGTGTCTTCTTGCATCCAGAGCAGGAGAAGGACAACTCGGGCTGGTGGCTTAGGTCTGTGATAAAAGTTACCAACAATGGCGCTATGATAAAGCGTGGGGTTCGTACCTAGCCGCCTTCTTTTAGACCTCCGGGGTACTAACTCTGTAATAGGGCGCGCTCTCAAGTCAGAGTCAGAGTCAGAGGAGATATATTCGACGTCTTCCATATCGATGGACGTTGTTCTCAGGAGAGGTGAAAGTGCAGGAAATGCGGATGCCAGCGAGAGGAGCAGGGTTGTCAATGTCGAAACGTCGAGTGCTCGCGCTCCCTTTCTCAAAATTGACAATTACAGACAGTAAGAAAAGAAGGTATTGCTGCTGGTGTGTCGAGAAGACTAAAGTCAGCCTGCAGCAGCTTATATACTCGCTCCTATGCTCAGCGGCGCCGAAAAGAAGGTTTCCCCCAGCTGCCCTTCACGTCACCGCCTGCAGGCCTTGATGTCGCCTCCGCCAATCGTCTCTCCCTCGTCCGCTGCGCATAAAAGGCTGCAGCGCTATCATCCCGAGCTAAGCCTCGTTGCAGTCACACTACTAAGATCCTGCCACCACCTACGGTCTCGAGAGCGTGGCAGTATGCATGTCATTGCAGATGGAGTCACGCGCGGTCATGCTTGGCCGTTCTGAGCGTAGGCTTTACGACCACAGGTCGGCTAGCGGATCCTACAACAGCTCGAGAGAGTTAATGAGCTGAAGTCTGCCTTGCGTAACGCAGTCGCTATGCAGCTGGAGTCGACGAAACGACATGCTAGCGCGAATCGTCATGGAGGGTATCACCCGGCGCATTGATGCGTCCCGCTGCATATCCACACTCCAGCGCGGGTTGCTCTCTGTTTCACGACGATCGGTATGCGACGTGGCCGTGCAATCATGACCCGGACTCTCAGGTCTCTTGTCGGAAGCTCTCCCAGGGTGTCATACACGATGAGCGCAGCGCCTTCATCCCAAGCCGAGCCTTGTCGCTGTCACACTACCAGGATCCTGCCACAGCCCACGGTCTCGAGAGCATGGTGGCATGCATGTCGCCGTTGTAGATGGAACTATGCGTCATGCCTGCCCGTTCTGAGCGGAAGCTTTACGACCACGAGGCAGCCAGCAGATCCCACAATAGCGAGAGAGAGAGTAAAAAGACCGAAGTCCACCTTGCGTGACGCAGTCAGTAGGCAGCTGGAGCGACGAAAGGACTTGCTGGCGCGGATCTTCGTGGATAGTCTCACCCGGCGTTAATGCCGTCGATGCGTCCCGCCGCATATCCTCGTTCCAGCATGGGCTGGTGTATGTTGCATGACAATCGATGCACGGCGAGGGCGCGCAATCATGCCCTCGCTTTCCTAGTCTCTTGTCTGAAGCTCTTCCAAAGTGTCATACACGTCCCTAGATCGTTAGCGCACTGTGGTAAGCGACGTGAAGCATAGGAGGTCTCAACGTAGGCGGTCGATGTGACGTCGTCTTGTCTGTGCACTTCTCTGTGCATCATTGGTATGACACCGTGAGCGCGGCGGCACAGCGATGGAGTTACAGATGTTTTCGGAGTGCGCAAGCGACTGAGCAATTTGCAGGGATAGGATGAGTACGCGATATCTTTCGAGGAGAGATGGCCCATTATAGCCACAGATTGCGTAACGCCAGAGCCTAGTGTTAAATCTACATCCCTGTCTGCATAGCTCTTGACAGAAACCAGGCAAGTGTGGTTAGTGATGCTGATGACCTTCCTGATTTGTAAAAGTAAGTCCGGCGTGACCGCCCAGCAGGCTTGCTGCGACACGGATGTTGAGGCCTCCAAGACAAGACATTCATTTCAAAACCTTCTCGAGTCGTGTGAAGGCGCTGGCGATAGCATGACAGCAACACGAAAAGAGATTAAGCCATGGCTAGTCAGCGGGGCCTGCTTCGTTCAGGCGTTCAATCCACCGTGGAAGGTCGAGAGCAAACGCAGGCGAAGCCAGAAGCTTGTGGTGGGAGCGTTCTACACTAGTAAGTGCTGTTCAGGTGGAGCAGCACGACTCAACACGCTATGGGGAAGTCAGCATGCTGGCAGGATAAGAGTCGGAATTGAGAGGAGATCACGATAGAAGCACGTCGAACAAGCCAATGATAGAGGCGGTGTAATTGGGGAGAGGTTAATCTTGAACCAGTCTATGTGGAAGGAGATAGATTTAGGTGTGGTCTGTGTGCCCATCATGGCACGTGCAGTACCATGCAACTACCGTCCCGCCCGGCCGTCTCGGAACTATTCCCGGCTACCAGGACAGGGGTCGACCGCGCCCTGAGCGTCGAAGATCAGAACCCGCCGTTCAAATCATTCAGTTGCCAAAGCCATGAACCTCCACAATGACTTACGGATTGCCCTGGCTTACTAGCCCCTATGTGTCGCTGTTTGCTGTAAGAGTCGACCGTACTGTACGTAACCGGATAGCGATTGGCCCCACAAAGTGACGGTCGATGCGAGCTAAGGAGAACGGGAGACAGGACAATAGCTGTGTAGCAGCGCAGCTCTATCTATGGTCAGATTGCGTGATGATACAATTAAGCCTTGAGAACCAAGAATGTACCAAGATAATCCATCGATACCACCAGATGTCATCGCTCTTGGTCGCCAGCGCTGCGACGACGATAGTGATGCCGCCACACATCTGGACCAATGCCGGGACTGTGTTCGCGGCGATGAATTTTCGCAGCAATTGCGGAAACGCTCGGTCGCTTTGCAATGCGCCCGAGTCTCTATGCTTTTTTAACTCTCTTATTAAAAGTGCTGACGAAAGAGACGATGTAGCCGCAAGATGCATTAGAGATAGCGACGTAGTAGTAGAGATAGCCTCCGCGTCTCTAGCTATAGTCAGAACAGCTCCTAATCTTGAGGAAGGTTTCTAACATCGCCATATATAAGATGTCTAATGCTGTAAGGACGGTCAACACGTATATCAACCATATAGTCCATCGAGGATGCAGAAAGGTCCTCAAGATTCGGGCAAGCTAGTTGGAGCAAGTGTCAGCGCGGTCGGTCAAGGAAGAGGAACGATCTTACGTTGTTGCCGACAGATAGCTGCAGGCTGCACAGGACAACCGCATTGTACCACCAGTACACTTCAGTGCTCGAGCGAAGAGCGACCACGACTGCGTATAAGCCAGCACCCGACAAGCTCATCTGACATGCTTCGGGTAATGCTGCAAAGATTTTTTTCCAGTTGTTGTCGTTGGCTTTGTCGTTGATGTCGTGATAGATGAGCATGCCGCTCAGCGGGATAGCTACACTAGAACAGACAGCAAAGCTGACGAGGAGGGCCAGTGTCATGGTGAAGAGAAGTCGAACAGATCTGACATGATGTAGGAAGATGCCGCACTTCTATAAACAGTCCAGGCCCCTCCCCTGTGGGCATCTAGAGTGCGGCACCACTAGAAGCACTGCATGAACGGGGCGTTACTGTTCTCTCAGCACTATGATCTGTAGCGTCCAGCCTTGCCTGCGTCTTTGGCTTGAAAGAGGGGAGACCTGGACAAACTCTAGGCGCTGACGCACACCACTTCGCTAGGTGGTTTGACCACTGCTACCTCCAACCCACTTCAGGCTACAAGAGGTGTCTTCTCCGATCACAAACCTTCATAGCAAGACTGCATGATACCCTAGTCGATCAGGAGCCATCCTCTCCGACATGGAATGGCATGTCGGCTTGCAGATGCTGGACAGCAAGCAGCATAGCCTCAGCCTGTCTTGCGTAGCCGAGTGGCGACGAAACACTGCACAGGGAATGGCATTGTGCAAAGAGCTATACGCCTGTTAGAGACAGCAGCACTGACGTGTTTGGTAGGGAAGATTAGCATATGTTCACATTGACGGAGGCTCAGCAGAACCGAAGCGGACGCCAGAGTCAGCCTCGTCAGTCTTTGGATGCAGAACACGGCGTTGTGAAGTGCCGGCATTTTGGGATTGGAACTGTGGTGATGTCGCCCCAGACGCAACGGTAGCCATTCTGACATACAACCGCAGAGAACGAGGTGGACTCGGCGAATGCGTGCGTCGTAGACAATCAAGGCATACCGTTGATCACGGTCATATCCGCCACAGCAACAGCACAGAGCCTACACTACGCATCCAAGGACCTAAGCAGTTTCTGCTGCGAAGGAATGACACAGGGGATCAAGCGCGCATGAACAAGGATCGTTTGTGGCTAGCTCTAGCTATTGTAAGGCACGCGCAACGAATTGCGCGTCATGGAAGGAGGTACTGGCAATGCTAGGTGTCAGGCGAAGCTAGAATATAGTATAAAGAGGCCCTTCACTCGCCATTTGTTTGCAAGAGATTCATCCCTAAAACGCTACTATACGCCCCGTGCTTGCAGAATGAGCTCTCAAGATACCGTCGAGGACCCCAGCTTCAACAAGGGCCCGGTATGTGGATGTGTTCGACCAACTAGGTTATTGCTAACCAGATTAGAATATCCATGTAGGGAGTTCCGATGAGCTTTACGAGACGGCCGCCACCGGGCGTCGCTCGACCTTGCAAAATAATGCTTTATCTGGACTTGGTTGCAACGGTAACCCCATACTTGGCCAAAGAAACGACGAGAGCGTCGGCAGCCCGCATGCAGTGTCGGAGCCTTCGCCAGGTCTGCCACCGTAGCCCAGCAAAGACGCGTTAGCTAACTTCACTAAACGAGGCAGAAGATTATAACCCATCGCCTGTCCCTCCCGACAACTGTCTTACCAGCTTGCGAAAATGTTTGATAGGGTTGACGAAGGGAATCGAAAATGTCCAAGCAGCCCTGAGACAATTCAATAGCGAGTTAGAGGACTTGAGAAGTGCGCTCAGCAAGGCCGAGCTGAATCAGAACCCTTCGAAGGGGGCGTGTCTCGGAAAAAGGCCAAGATATGATATGTGTGGCAATGACCAAGATGGAGAAGACACGGTACGAGAAGGAAAGAAAGTACACATAAGCTAGCGATAAAAGTTGTCACACGTCACTAAGGCTCTCATACGTACTCTGCTCTTCTCCACAACCACTACCACCACCCTTGCACCCTATCCTACATTTACCAACATGCCTAGCGAGGACATGGACTACGACATTTACGTCTTCTGGATGGAGAATGATATTCAGAAAGTCGACACTATTACTGCGTACGGTCAGATTCATGCGCAAGACGATAATGCCCCTTTTGATCTATTCGAGGACGGCCATAAGGGTGTTCCTGGCCGCCTTATGATCGAGGGACATATGGTTGGTATTGCTTATCTGTCTTACTCGGATATGCTGACAGATGAAGTTTGTCAAAGCCATGGGCAGGCTCCCTTTGCGAACTTTACTGTCTATAACTGTGACGACTCGTATCTTATATCAACGACAAGAACCATGGCCGCCACATCGTCCCCGCCCAATCCTTGCGCCAGGCCCCTAGCCAGACTTGCCTAAACGCATTGCCATGAGTGCTGGTGGTCTTGAACTTCACGACAGCCTACACAATTAGCACGGGAATCAAAACTAACACACACGCAGCATGCCTCTTCCATAGCCTTTACGCGGCCCAAGAGGCGCTCTTGGCTAGGCTCATCCACGCAACTAACGATTTAAATCGCCGCATACTGCGGGACATTGGCGCCCTCCTTGTGATTGGGATTCAGAATGGCGGCGTGCTTGATGGCGCCTGTGGAGCGTATGCGATTGAGCTCCGAGCTGCGACTTGGGCGCGAGCTTCCCCCGCCTTGGGCAGTCGAGGCTTGTCTCTCGCAGGAAAAAGTGACTCAACAAGATATACTGTCGCCTTAGAGAGCTTCGTCAGGCTATGCTTCGTGCGAACCTAATCCTGTGCCTCAAACCACCGCCGCTTGTCGTCTCCTCGTCGCTGTCGCTATTATTCAAAGTCGGCGCAGGCAACTCAGATTCGGACACAGAGTCTGCGATGGGCAGGGTGGCCATTTGTGCGGGGTCGAGGGAAAAGGAAGGCCTGGGCTCGGGGGCTTGTCAACATCGTGGTTGGAGGAAAGAATGCCGTGGGGCCCAGATTTGGCCCCGTCCGTCCCCCCACCAAAAGGCAGCGCCCGCCGTGCCGCTCAAACTGCCGGGCCTTTCGGCGCGTGCCAACGAGCCCGGGACATGGAGGAACGCAGCACTCAGTGCGCTGCATCGCTCAAAACTGCCAGGTCTTTCGACACAGGACAACGAGCTCAGGATCGCACAGAGGCTGGGCTGGCGAGCGCCGCCGCGTCGCTCAACCTGCGAGGTCTTTCGACGCGGGGCAACGAGCTCGGGACGCGGTGAAGGCGCACACTGCCGTCTCAGGAGACTCCGAGGAAGTAGCCGCAGCAGCAAGAGGTTGTTACCAGGGCGCGTGCGGCAGTTAAGAGACTCCGCGGCGCTCATCTCAACCTTGTTACTAGCAGTGCGCACGAGCAATCGTCATAGCCCAAGAGGTGCCCGTCGGCGACATCGCGGCGCTCATCCCATCTTTGTACGAGCGCGCGCGGCTGTCAAGGGACGCCGCAGCACTCATCCCATCTCACTAGTTGTCGGCGCGGTCGTCAGAGACGACGCGACGCTCATGTCAATTCATCATCTCATGTAGTGGATCACCTTGTCAATATGGAATGCGCGTGGGCATATTGGGGGGGTGGGGAGGGGGTTGTCGCATACGATGGGTGACTTCCAAGAGCCTTAGTGTCCCATCTGATGTATGTAGAGATCGCTCCGCAGATAGCTTATTCTGCAACGTTTTCCGCTCCTACTTAAGCAGCTCCTTCGACACATGCATATATCGTTTTCTTCTTGATACTGGTGAACGCTTTTACAGGGCATCTTTAAAAAGTGGCAGCTCTAAAAATAGAGCCGCAAGCCAAGATATCGCTAGCGCGGCGGTCTCAAGACGAAGAGTCTTGAGAACGCAGTATCTTAGGAACTTCGGACTGGACCGGTTTTTGGGCCCTCGTTCCTAAGATTGCCTGTGCTTAAGATCAGACGTTCTTAGGATTGCCTATTCTCAAGATCGCATGTTCTTAGGACCGCCCATTCTTAGGACCACCTGTTCTTCGGACCGCCTATTCTTAGGATCGCCTATTCTTAGGACTCCTCAGGGCTTCCTTATTAGTTAACTCTATACCACTTCATCGTCGCAGTAGCTGCTTCCGTGCTGTTATACTAGATGGAACATCTAGCTTTTGTCAACTGGGAAAGGAATCTTGCGCTTGAGAGGAATAAGAAACATGTAGGCTCCGCGAGTGTTGAGCTCGACATATTCGACTTTGAGCATGAAGTAGACGAACAGAACGTGGACAGGCTTATCAAACTTATGCAGGGGTCTAGATGTGATCGAATGGACATCAAAAACCATGTTGTAGCTACAATTGACCAGCAATCCCTTGATGTAGCCTTGGTCTACTCAAACCTTACGGCTGAAACACTTGCCGCAGGTACGACTAGCAGCTTTCCTACCTTAAATTTTCCCCCAGGGGTCCGACTTCGCTGTCTGCATGGCGTCGATAGACTTGCTGCAGCTAGAAGAGTTCTTCAACTAGAGGATCAACGATGGGTAGTCGATCTCTATCTCGCAGGTACGTCTCTTCTTATGTCTATTCTATCGAACACAATTGTAATCTGCGACAGATATCAGTCTTAATCTGAGATTAGCGTTAGTTGATTCGTACTCTAACGAAAAAGAGCCTCATGATGGCGAGTTTTACACCAAAATTCGACAGTATCAGCAGTCTGGGAACACCTGCCTTGAAGAGATCTGGTGGGCTCGATTATTGGCTTTAGGAATTCAGAAGAAGAAGAATCTTACACGAATACTACGGAGCAAAGTTTACCTTTCGGCTTTCGATTGTCAGATAGGACTGCCTGGGCTCCGGAGAGGTATGAAGCTAGGCACCATGCACACGATTCTTTCGATGAAATGCGATGAGGTATGCTATTTAGGTGGCTGCGCTTTGACTCTTAATACTATTACTAATGTTTATAGGAAAATGTCCGCTACCTACGATATGTTCACGAAACATGGGCCGCTATATTATCGCACGATGCTACAGCTATGCAAAAGCTAGACAGCTTCACTGTAAAGAAACTTCAACATACAGCACCTGGATATTGCGCGCAGGATGCTGCTAGACTGTACAGGGAGCTGCAGCAAGGTCGCATTTTTAGACATTTCCAATCATCTGAGCGCGAGAGTATCTGGAATAACGTACTGTCGGTCTCGACTGAGCGATTGATTCCTTCCCTTGAGACCTTCTTCGACGATGTTAAGTACCTGCAGGGACCCGCGGAGTGCGTTAAGCGCTTAACAGGATATGGAGTTGGAGGCACAACTTTAACGTCATTAAAGTGTAGGTTTACTGATGTTGGACAAGATACTAGTAGCTGCATCTTTCAGGTATCTGAAACGAAATTTGAAACCCGACTTGGGAGTCTCGCTGATCGACGCGAGGTTGGATACCGAACAGTGTGGCTAAGTGCTATGCGAAACTATCTTGGAATCTCTACCAAGGAGAATAGAAGAGGTCGAGACCGCCTAGCGAAAAGTGCATACAAGGAAGATGAAACTGTTGATTGTAGGTTTGGGTGCCTTGCTTATCGAGTCGGATTTGAATCTCAAGAAATTCACGAACTGATACAGCGATCAGCCGATCGAGATATTGCGCGAGACGCTTTGCTAAGAGCTAGAAACCCCAAATACTTCTCTTACAGCACTGCTCAATTTCGATCTTACATTGATAGAATCGTTCAGCTTTTCAACGAAGCTACAGAGATCTCAGAGACTGCAATTCACACGGCGAGTAATGTCCAAAGTTGGCATGTTAACGAATCGCCTAACCGAAGCGGACTACCTAAGCTCCACCACCACGAAGAGGACCAGAAAAAGCTTTTCATAGATACGCTTCATGGCAAAGTCACTAACAGTGGAACTATCGATGCTTTTTTTGTTCGTAGGTCTGTGTATCTAGCTTTCTTTGGCCACTTAGGCATTGACATGAAAAGGCCAAGAGAGGAGGAAAGTTGCAGCACAAAAGAAGAACAGCAAAATCAAATGGACGTTGAAGTTGATTCAGCTCAGGAGGAAGCAGAACCTGCAAAGAAGGAGAAAATAACAAGAGCTAGGTTCCGACAGGCAGACCAAAAGAAACATGCTCATAGAGAGACAAGGCGTACAAAAGATAAAGCAGCAGCAGTAGCAGCAAAGCGTCAAGAAGAAGAAGAAGCAAAGCGTATTCAAGAAGCAGAAGCTAAGCGTATTCAAGAAGCAGAAGCAAAGCGTATCCAAGAAGAAGCATTAAAGCGTCAAGAAGAAGCATTGAAGCATCAAGAAGAAGAATTAAAGCGTATTCAAGAAGCAGAAGCAAAGCGTATTCAAGAAGCTACAGCAGAAGCAGAAGCAGAAGCAGAAGCAGAAGCAGAAGCAGAAGCAAAGCGTAATCAACAAACTATAGCAGCAGCAGCAGCAGCAGCAAAACGTGTCGAAGAGGAAGAAGCATTAACAGCAAAACATGTGAAGAAAGAAAAAGAAGAACAAGAAGCAGCAGCAAAAGAAGCCCAACGTAAAAGGCTAGCAAGTAGAGATCGCGTTACGCAGATAGATTTAGAGTCCAGCACACAAGTACAGAAAAGAAAGAAGGATTGGGTTGCTGATACTCAAAAGATGGCCCGCAGAAGAGTAGTATATAATATTGAAATCATGGTAAGAGCTAACGAGGATTGGATCGTGAAAGACACGATCTCAGTTGCCCCTTCCGACATATGGGATGCTGAGAGATTCCTGGAATACAGTAATAGGTGGGAGCTCATGGATAGTGAAGAGAAAAGATTGTCTGAGGAGACTTGTTTCGAAGACGTAATCCGAGATGGATCCTGCAAGATTTATCTGCACTCGCCCAAAGACCAGCCGCAACAGAGCATAGCTCCCATAGTAAGTCGCAGAACTACTTCAGGTGCGTGTTATTCACTAAGAATACAGAACACAAGTATACAAAGACAAGAAGGCGAAACAACATCTACTATGGTCCCCTCGTTAGAAGTACAAACCAGGGCCGAGTTCGATCTAGACGATGAGATGTTGTAATGTTAAATGATGATGTCGCACAGAAACTGCCCAAATAGCAGCGGCAATAGTGCGCGATCGCAGGCAGCAATTTGTGTGCTATAGAGCTTACCTACCCATGAAATGCACTTTGCCGCACTGCCATCGACTTTGCCAAAGCCCTTATTTGCTGAACGGGCAGGCTGTGAACTGATCGCAGCTGTGTCTATGTAACTCCTGTGTATTCGACCATTGTGCTTGGAAGAGGATTCTGGCCGCCAACAAATTGCAAGTCTAATTGCGCCAATGTAAGTGGTGTAACTTAGTGAAGTATTCGGTGATCGGTGGGTCGGGTCAGGTCAGGTCAGGTCGGACAGCGAGTACTGTATCTTGTTCGCTTCGCCGAAATGCGTATGTGCGCTGGCCGGGTTGAGGAGGTGCAAGATGTACTGTAGGCGTTGAGGTCAGGAGTGAGCCGTCCTTGGTAGGATAGGCCGGCGGTCATAGCTGCAAGCGACTGCCGTGTTATATGTATGCAACCCTGCTGCCGCCGCTGTCGCTCGTGGTTTGTACTATTGCGCTCGTGCTGTGGTCACACTGGTCGTCAAAGAACGTGTATGATGTGTGAGTTGATTATAGGCGCGAGCGCGTGTGTCGATGTGAACATTGCAATAGGGTTCATTTCTTGGGGTCCGCAATGATGTTTTTGTGGGCTGGGGAGCATCTGAAAGTGTGAAAGTGTGAAGTGGAGGTAATTAGGGGCGGTAGATATCTGTAACTATCGTGAAGCCACGTTGGGATGGGTCATATTTGTATCCGTCGTTTGCGACGATATAAGGCCGTAGATGCCGACTGCTCATTGGCGCTACCCCATTTATATAGCCAAGCCCCTAAGACTTAGCGCCTCCTGTTCGGGCGTTGGCGCCCGTTCTGCTCGTTCTTCACTAGAGCCTCCATAGATTCTCAATCGATCACTCAGTTCGCCCACTTTCTATTCATCTCGTCACAATCAATAGCTAGCGTGAACCCCGAGGAACACCAAAATTGTCAACATTTCAGACACGGGGTCGGCTGTTCAGCACTTGGGGCTTGCACCCGATATATATATGTATGAATCGAATTCAGCCGCGATTTTATTTCTATGTTTACAATTTACCATTCCTGTCCTAACATTTCCTCCATTAAGTGAATTCCTCTCAAGCTTGGGTTCACTTTCTCTACTCTGTCTGCTTAAACAATCCCAACACAGTCTACCTGCCCCAAAGAATCAAAGAAAACCCCTGCTCCGGTATTTCCAGTACTCGGGTCGACAACTGCTGCCAAGTCAATTGTTGACTGTTGAGGCAAGCCTGCACTAGTTGCGCAGACACAGAACAACAACAGCTGGGATAGAGAGCAATTCATGCAGCTTTGGAATGCATTTCCGCTTTACAACGTTAGCTTAGTGAAGAGAGTTACTATTGGTAGTTACCCCATACTTTGTATTGTAGACGAGAACGCCTTCTTCGTTTGCAATGCACTTGCTTAGATTGACACTTGTTCGAATGATAGCTGGGGGGCCTGCATCTTCCCGCTGGACCTTACAAGAAGCTGAGAATGTACTGTCCTGGAAGGCAAAATCGCTACATTGTCCCAGAGGGAAAATCGCTCTTGATTGGAAAGGATGATGAAGTGGTGAAAGTGTTGCGTCGAGATCTGATCGAGAAAGAGTACCGCGTGAGCAAGCTGGATCTGCAAAAACGAGGGCAATAAAGCCAGAAACGAGAAGGGTAAAAGAGATAAAGGTTAACATATTGCATGTACACGTTATTGTGAAGTGATCTTCGACCTGTTTATACTAATCACTACAATGCCTTTGCATTCTGAAGATAGTCTGCATTCCAGACATCTGAGGTAAGCATGGTTACATGCAGTGGCGTTATAAGGTTTCGCGGTAGCGTGAAATCGCATCAACTAGGTATCTACCCATGA